>JAMZAV010009423.1:0-25633 GCA_024449915.1 Sweltsa coloradensis | reverse complement strand
ACAATTTTAATTTTAATTACTTTACTACAATACTTTGTGCTCTGTATAAGGTAAACTTTAAGTTGTACTGGTTGTTGTTTGCAGTTAGTTTAACTAATTAGTTTTTGTATTAATTCACAGGAATCTTGATTGCCTCAAAGCAGAAATTAACAGAAGTCAACGTAGTGACATCATCTAGTCCATCACAATGACGGCACGAAGTAAAATTTCATTTGTTTGCCTCAGACATATTTCTCAATTGTGGCATGTTAAAATCTGTACAGTACCTGTAAATTTTAATTAATTTGTAATGATGTTTTATAATAATTAATAATGCAATGTCAAATGTTATTCACATGTTGCTTTTTGTAATAAAATTTTATAACTACAAACAACTAGTATACTTTAGAAAGTGTAACATTAGCTGTAAGCCCATCTTGTGAAACATACCTATATTCATTTATCTATGCATATTTTTGTGTTCAGCATTATAAATCTGTGCTGAGCATATTGATTAATGATTGATTTTGTATATGTGATTAATTGTTAGTGCCCCATGAATGTGGTTTTGTAATGTAACAAATTTAGTTTTAGAAATGTTATATTTTTTAAAAATGGTTTGGTAAGGTAGCGACAAAAATTACCATTTTGAATTTTTATGTTTTCACTGGCGTTTTAACGACCCTGCACCTCCACCATATTTACGAGTAGAGACGAATTTACTATACTTTCCTTTTTTCTTTTCTTTTTTCTTTTCTTTTCATTCCCCACCCTTTTTTTATATTCGATTCATTTATAAATTGCATTTAATATCCTTTTTATTTGTTATCAAATTTGTTGAGTATTTAATGCATTGTTGTAATATTACTATTTCAAATATTTACTTAAATGTAGTTCATTGTTGTGTCTGCATCTATGTAATTAGATTTATTTAGTTGTCCTCCTTTGTAAATCAGTTTTTATAACTGAATAGGATAGACGTTAAATAAATAAATAAATAAATAGGATACCCAGCACCTCCACCAAAATAATAATTTTTTTTAATTCCCGAGTTCGAATAGCAAATATTCGAGTTGAGTTGAAATTGAGGATACTCGCTCATAAAACTAGAGGCTAGAATTTAAGCCCATTCCGACATAGATGGAATTCAAATGTGGCAGTCAAACCCGCCTAATAATGGCGTATTCCATTGGCCGCACTGAGTGCGCATACAGTTCGCACTGAAAAGTCACGGTGACGTCATTGTACTCGCCGAGTGCTGCACTCGTGCAGTCCCCAATGGAATACAGAATTATCAAAAATAGTGCAAACATGGCTTCCTTTTCAGACGCTGATCAGCTGATGGGAGTAAATAAAAGTGACAAAATACCTTATCAAAGCATGGACTTAGAATAGTAACTGGATCAAAGGGCCCGACAACAAGAACTTTATTCGAAACTAAAACAATAATAAAACAAATTATAAGACGCCTTACTTCGGCATAATCATGATTCTTGGCTACACGGAGTAGGCCTATAAGCCTAGGACCTAGCTCTAGGCTTAGCCTTTTAGCTAATAATGGTGCGTTATAAACCCAAAGCCCTAGCTCTAGGCCTAGCCTTTGGGCTTATAATGGTGCGTTATAAACCCAAAGCCCCAGCTCTAGGCCTAGTCCTATCAATAACATACATATTATCGTAAATTATGAAACCCTAAAATATTGTATTGTTCACTTCGTTTGAGTTTAGCATATTATAATAACAAATCTTCTTCATTGCTGCTGTCTGACGTTTCCATATCTCCAACAACAAATACAAATGTCCCGCGTCAAATATTGCACTCGATTTGTCGCACTGACCCTTGAAGCCAGTGCGCCTCAGTGCGGGTTTTTATGCACTCGCCGAGTGCAGTGCGTCCAATGGAACACGCGAAAGTTGACGTAATGCGAACTCAAATTCCCAATGGAACATGACAATCGCACTCAGTGCGCACTAGTGCGGCCAATGGAATACGCCATAAGTTTTCAAAGTAGGCACCAGTTTTAAATGTTTTTGGCGGGAAAACGTAATAAAAATATTTAAAATAATTTTAAAAGTGAGGAGAATGAACCTTACAGTGCAGTCCTTCCATCACATGCTACTATACTATAACAATAATAATAATATAATAATCATCATAACTCAGTTCCAACTATGTCGGGTTGAGTAGTGGTTTTTCACCATTATCTTCTAGGGCATTAAACTGTAGATACTAAGCTTGCCGAACTCGGTGTTTCTTCCTCATCATCTAGCTCCTACCTCTCCACCAATTTACTCCACTCTCTTCTGTCCTCACTCCTCCCACAGCTTAATTCTTGCCACATGCTCCCACACTTCATCCCACTTTCCAATAATACAGTAAGAACTCTCTTATCCGATCTCCGCTTATCCGATGTACCGTGTTAACCGAGCCGCCCCAAAAAAATAAAAAATAAATTAAAGTTTTAAATACGTAAATAAAACATAAAAATAATTACAGACGCCGCGCCGCACTTTTTTAAATGTACTCGCATACATTTGTAGGCATGCCTTACGAGTGAGTGCAAAGAAGATAGATCGGCGATATATCTCGACTTTCGAGCAGTGTGCATCAGTGTCACTGAGCATATAGAGTTCAGTGGTCAGTGTGCGTCGGGCGCATCGCCGGTAAGCGTCAGTGTCACTGAGCATATAGAGGTCAGTGTGCGTCGCGCGCCTGCGCGTGCGCATACGATCCAACCATCTCACACACAGCTGTTCAAAGATGGTCGTTGTGGAACTAGATGCAATCATGTTTCAACCGATTCACGAAATTCGTAATCACGACGCATTGAATTGTTATTCCTGGGCTTATCTTATTTCTTTCCCAGACTTATCTTGCGTCGAGAGCTTCAGCGCGGGCATAGTAGTGAGAGGTTTTCCCACATGAGAAAGAGAGCTAGGCCTAGGCCTATGTTTGCATTGTAGGCCTAGGCCTACTGCGTCGAGTTTAGGCCTAGACATACGTTTTTATTACGACATGTAGGCCTAGGCCTAATTGTGTACGTGTGTTTGTGAGCTTGATTTACAAGCTATTAAATCATTTAGTATACCCTGTATGAAGTGTATCGTGTGTATTTTATGTTCCTTTATCCATTACATGTGTCATATATCATTTTACCACATCAGGCTATGCTACGAGAGCAAATAAACAAATGAACCGCGCCATCCGAGTTTTTCGCAAATCCGAGGTGCCCCCGGTCTCATCCAACTCGGATAAGAGAGTTCTTACTGTAATAATAATAATAATAATAATAATAATAATAATAATAATAATAAATAATAATAATAATAGTAATAATAATGGATGACCTGATGTTATATGCATCAAATTTTGCCCAACTACAGTCAAACCGGCCAATAACGTTCCCTTTGGTTAAGTTTTCCCGCCATTTAAGTCGAAAAATATAGGACTTGAAAATACATCCATAAGTGTAATGTTAAAATTACCCGCGAGAAACGTACCCGTACGTTACGTTTCCCCGCCAAATACGCCGTAATAACCGCCGATTAAATGTCTTGCTCGCCCGTGAGATACGTTTCCATCAATTTCTAGCACGCGAGATTGTTCCCGATCCACATTTGATTGAAGCGACGTCGCAAAATATATTGTTCGTACCAGCCTTGCCTTGTCATCATGTGCGCATGCGCTGGCCGTGCTACGTCGGAAGGAGTGGGCGGAGTTAAAGCTGCAATACTGTTCGAACGTTTTACGCGGCGCAGTAGTCAATAAACACAGTAAACACATTGACTTGCCTGAAACGCCGAGCAGTAAATGCAGCTTTACGTAACGTGGCGTCTTGAGCGTAATATTGTGACAAAAGTGACCGCTCTGGTGTTGTGTTTCGGCCTAGGCCAAGTGTTTTTGACAACATGGCATCAAACAATTGAATTTGATCACCGTATTGATGTCAATTCCATCTCGTATGCTTTATCTACCCCTCCCTTTCCTCTTCATTATGCTCCCGGCTGTCTTCTTCGAGATTGTTGTGCGTGCTCGAGACCCCGACACGGCGCCGACACAATTGTATGGTGACTGTTATGCTTACACAGGACGCCCATTGCACTGTAAGGTCCACGCCGAAGGGCCCCTTGCCTTTTTAAAACGTTTTCCTGCCAAAAAACGTTTAAAACCAGAGCCTGCTTCGAAAACTTATTAGGCGGGTTTGACTGTATAGAGTTTACTCAATACAACATTAGAATTTAGTCAAGATATCTGCATGGAGTTTGGAGTAGACAATGTAAGACGCTACATATCGACAAGATTAAGGTTACGAAAGCAGAGGATTTCCAGCTAGATGATGGAAATAGGATTGGAGTTATGGAGGATAACCAAGTATACAAATATTAAGGATTCTCAGAAGCTGCCAGAATTGAACATAAAGTAATGAAATCAAAATTGATAGATACATACAAGAAACGACTAAAATATATCCTCAAGATGCAACTTAACGGTAAAAACAAAATCACAGCAATAAATATATATGCTATACCAGTTTCGGAATCATTAAATGGACACAGATGGACATCCACGCGTTGGAAATATTAACTCGTACTACACTTACCAAACACAGAATACATCATCCTAAATCAGCAATAGAAAGATTGACACTTCCAAGAGAACAAGGAAGACGGGGCCTAATTGATCTGAACAACTTATTTATTATAAACAACTAGACATTTTAAGAAAATATTTTTTTACAAAGAGCAACCAATCAACACTACATAGGGCTGTGGTGCTAGCTGACAAATCATTAACTCCACTCAATCTAGCAAATGAAAATGTCAATCTACAAGTGAACCTCATAACTGACGCTGCAAAAGATACTCTATCAGAAAAGACCCTACACAAGAGACATTATGATGAACTACACAAAGGTCACGTAGATAGCATCAAATAGGTGGTTAAACAACGGGGAACTATTGGGAGAAACAGAAGGTTTTATGATGGCTATTTAAGACAAAGTGATTGCGACAAACAATTATAAAAAAATACAGTATACAAGATGGGACAGTAAACGATCAATGTAGAAAATGTAGTGTAAGGGGTGAAACAATCGAACACATCATATCCGGGTGCCAGTCACTAAGTCAAACAGATAACCATTACAGACATAACCAAGTAGCTAACATTATTCATCAAAAACTAGCAATAAAGTACAACCTCATTGACACTCACACACCTTACTACAAATACAAACCGGAGAAAGTACTAGATAGTAAAGATTTCAAATTATATAACGACCGCACAGTAACAACAGACCGGATATAATAATAATGGACAAGAAGAAACAAGAAACTACCCTTATTGACGTTGCTGTCCCAATGTGTCATAACGTCGAGATGGAAGAAAAAAATTGACAAGTACGTATAGTGAACTTGCAATTGAGATCAAGAAGATGTGGAAACAGAAAAAGGTAAATACAATCCCATTCGTTATATCGGCCAACGGCATCATACCGAAGAAGTTTCATGAAAGCATAAAACAACTAGATCTTCAACCCAATTTATACATCGAGACTAAAAGGCAGTAATACTCAACACATGTAGAATAGTTTGTAAATTTCTAAACTAAGAATGACAACTTCCATCCTGGCGTGGTTTTCGTGGTTTCCCATAGTCCGAAGAGCAAATGCTAGGATGGCGACGAGAAATCGGCCACGACCGTACACACAAGAAAGAAAACATCAAACAATATTATAAATGAATTATTATAATTAGATTTAAGACAAAGTAATAATGTATGTAAAGTAGGTACACATGGAAGTACTTGACGAAAGTCCATACAACATGTTAGCTCTGGTTTTGACCGAGTTTGTATGAAATACATCCAATAAAATACCGTATCGGACCAAATAAAGTGCGATGTTATTTTTCGAAAATACTATCTCTAAAACAGCACTTGCATTATTTTCGCGCTCTTGCATTTGAAATAGCGCCTGAACATAGGCCACCCGCAATACAACTCCCGCGCATCGGCTGCTGCGCGTCGCCCCGCCCACCCACTCGACGCCAGCCGATCCCGTGAGGAGGGCGGGTGACGTCATCACGGGCTCCGCGGCAAAAGGCCGCGGGAATATCGCCGGGTTCCGCAGAAAATGACCACCAAAATAACTGTGCGTACAATTAAAAAGTTTTTTCTTGGGAATCGATCCCGAATCGATTTGTAGTCCCTTAATCAGACTGGTGAACTGTGGTTGGCCAATGTGAGCTTGTGCTTGGCCCTACCCTGTTAAAAAACATAGGACTATAGATCTACCAACAACACAAAAGCCCTGGCCAAAACGGACGAGTCGAAGTTGTCTTGAATGCAGGCGAAGAGCGTATACGTGCGTGCCGCGAGTGATCGGCGGAGGTGCTGGAGCGGCGAGGTCATCGCTCCCGCCGTATGCCGTAAGGAGATGTGTTCCTCACGGCAGCCGGCTAGAACTGAGCCGTACGGCGCCCGTATCTACGGAGCTCCCCTAAAACCGAGAATGAACTTGGCCCGGAGGCGCGCGCACGTAATGGCGCGGGCCACAGGTGGTCTTGGTACATCTATAGGCCCTAACATTGTTCAAAATGTTTTGTTGTAAGAATGAAACTTTAGTCTATTTATTCATTGCATTGTAAATAAAAAATGTTTCTTGTACATTTTAATTTTCTTTGATTTTTCTTTTTTCTTGAAATCATTCTGAAAAATTGGGGGTCGTGTTATATTCGAGATCGTGCTATATTCGGTCCAATACGGTAATAATAAGTAATAACCAATAAATTGCAGTTTGTTTGTTCTACTTTTTATTGTTATAAAAGTGTCTCTAACAATTGCAAACTCCCTACATTACAGAATAACACAAAATGCTAGATGTTTTTAACATTTTCCAAATAACTACACGGTTAACACTTAACAGTGCGTTTTTGAGCTTTTCTAGATACTATTTATTAATATTCAGTTAACTTAGGGCATATTTTGGTTAATAGTTCTTCGGTGTAGGCTAACGGCCTTTGGAACTAGGACGAAATTAATAAAGTTAAATAGAGATGCGCATAAAAATAGATCAAGCAATACATATGAATGTGAAGTGTACGGTCTACTCCTTGACGGTGACGAGCTGTGTGTGAATCATCTCCTCCTTGTTGATGAGGTGGGTGGTCTTGTTGACGACCTCCATCAGCGAACTCAGTTGGTTCGACCACTCGTTGAGCACGTCGTTGGGGTCCTTGCTCTGAGTGAAGCTGACCACGCCAGCCGTGCGATCTGTCTTTGCGAGGACAGTCTTCTTCACGACCAGGTTAGAGAGGAACTCCTCCGTTTCCTGCCAGGGGAATATAACCAAGTTCAAAACTGAGGAGGGTTACAAAAGTTAACTGATCCAACCACAATTTAAAATTTCTTGTGACTTTTTTAGGGGGGAAATTAAATTGCAATTTTTTTTACTGTTAAGTTTTCTTTTTAATTCTCTTGGACAATATTAACAACGCCTACCTAAATTTTTTCAAATTTTAAATGTAGGGCCTGTGCAAAAGTGCAATAGTTCAGATTTGTACAGAAAGTGCAGGAGAGGCAAACAAACCTAATGAGTAATGATGTCAGCATTACGCCTGGCAGACCGGCATATCACCACTGGCCTGGGCACGGAAATAATTGCAATATCGATAACTAACCTCAAAATTACGATATCCTATCACAATATTGCCTAGTCTTCTCACAATATTGATATATGATTTTGTACTATCATGCAGCCCTTGTGATTTGTATTCTACTTTTTATGTTAGTATTCTTTCCCTATGAACTTCTTCTCCAACTAACCTAAGAAATACAGTACCAATACCTAGAAATTGTCTTACCTCGATTGGAAGATCCAGATGTTCTGACATCCTTTTCAAAGTGATCCTTGTGTAGTACTTGGCCATGATCTGAATATTCTGTAACAGTTTCAAGATGTCATTTATTATTGTTCACGATCAGTGTCAAGTTATTACAATGGTTACTAAACTAATTTATTTTACTTTCAAAACATATCTAAATTTAAGAAATATGAACAGTCAAACTTTGTGTTTACGTTTATTAGGCTTACTAGGACGTTTTCTCTGTTTTCAGGTCGAATTTTGAATGGTCCAGTTCACATTCTATAAGAAAAATGCTATTTTAAATTCCCTATTACGTCCGACGGTTGTATGTTACGCTTATGAGTTCATCATCATCATTATCCATCGCCGTTTCCTACTTCTGGCAGGGTCAGCTTGGGTTTCCCAACCAAATTCTTCCACTTCTTTCTATCCTCCCACAACCGTCTCTGCTACATCCTCCCATAATTTCCATAACGCCATAATTTCGTGGTCCCGTGCTGTTTTTCACTGTTTTTAACAATGAGTAGCCTGAAGTAAACCGATTTTTTTACGTAATAGCCAGGGAAAACATATTACCGTAGATAGAAATGTTTTAGGCAGGAAGTTTTATACAGGTTATCTTATAAAAATATAACAGTGCTGAATGCAGAGGTTATGTGCAGGAAACTGTTTGAAAAGAACATTTTAGCAGGGTTTATAGCCTATGAGAATAACAATTCAATTTGATATAAATCCACGTTGATACCTCAGAAGATAGAAATATTGTTGTTAAGTGTAGGGCAGGGTTGCCGTTTTTACGGATTTTATCCGTTTTAACAGATTTTGAGGGTGCAAAACGGATCGACGGATTTTTATTCCAATTTACAGATTTAAAAGAATAAAAAAATAAAAAAAGTTTTACACTGTTTTTAATTAGGACTGGTCAAAAAATCTATATTTCAATGCGATATCGATAAGTGGGAATATTTTCATATATAAATACCAAAATTTACATCAAAAATACAAAATTTCGTAATTTTGGTGGAGGTGCCAGGTAGGTAGTCGAAATTAAATTAATCTTGGCTGGATCATGGTCAGGTGCCGGGTCATAAAACGCGGTTGTGAGATCGTAAAAATCGTTAAAAAAATGCATTTATGGTGATACCTTATCAACCCTATTTGGCCTCAAATCATTAAAAATAGTCCTACTCTTTAAATTTGTTTATATTTTCAATTTTTTTTACAACATTAGGCCCCATGATATATTGATATCATATCAAAATTGGTACATTTAGGCATTAAAAGGATTTTCAAGGATTTGGATGTTTCATTTAAGGATTTCTAACGATTTTTGATGTGCTCAAAAAGGATTTTCATTTTTTCTTGGAGGCAACCCTGGTGTAGGGCCTACAGTTGAAAGTCATTACAACAAGGCCTCCTACATAATTGCAAGGAACTGGAAGATTGTTCTAATGATGATGACGTTTGATCATTTTAAAGCAGCTCCAAGAACAGAAAAATCAGTTTGTAATATTGTTGGTTTAGATTGGAGAAGTGTTTACAGGATGGGAAAGTATAGAGAACATAAAGAGTTAAAGACCATCCTAAAGGGCTGGGGGCGACTACAGCTTATTTAAATGTGTTACCGTACCTTAATCCACGACGCGTTTCGTCCTTCTGGGACTCGATCAGGCGGATGGTTGCCACTAAAAATCAGCTCTCTAAATACAAACAAAACTCACAACACATAGGGTAACCAAACATGTGGTAGGCCCACGCAAGAAGTAAAATCTGCATGCATGTGTCATCATCAGCAAGGTTACTTCACACACCATTCATACTGAGACACACCATCAGCACAACCAGTAAGGGGGCTTCCCTCCCAACTCTGGTGCTCGGGAGACAAAAAATCCATGATTTATCCTGGATTTGAACCAGGACCCTTGGCAACAAGAGAAAAGCTGCCCTCCTGCTGTTGCTGGGCAAGGGTGCCTCTTCATTCATTCTAAGAGAATAGGTTAGAGATAGGAAGGGTGGAAAGTCACAACACAGCACAACCAGTGAGGGGGCTTCCCTCCTAGACTCTGGTGCTTGGGCAACAAAAGAACCATGTCTTTCCCTGGATTTGAACCAAGACCCGTGGCAACGAGAGAGGCTGCCCTACTAATCCAAGGTAAGTCATGGATGTTTTGTCTCCCGAGCACCAGAGTTGGGAGGGAAACCCCCTTACTGGATGTGCTGACGGTGTAGCTCAGTATGAATGGTGTGTGAAGTAACCTTGCTGATGATGACAACATACATGCAGAATTTGCTTCTTGCATGGCTCTACCACAGGTTTGGTTATGTGTTGTGAGTTTTGTTTGTATGGTTAAGTTCTAACTGATTTTTAGTGGTCCCCATCCGCCTGATGAGTCTCAGAAGGACGAAACGCGTCGTGAATTAAGAAGGTAACAAACAACTTTAAATTAACTGCAGTTGTCATCAGCTGGCGAAAAGTTTTGTTGCCCCCAGCCTTTCAGGTGGGGCTTTATGTTCTCTATGCTTTCCCAACCTGTCAACCCTTCTCCAATTTAAACCAGAGTAGGGCCTAGGTATATAAAAGGAGACTTACATGTTCTACAACTCTGCTCTTGAGATCTTTCCACCGCTTCTGTCCCTCCTCGGTTGTCGGAGTGAAGACGTCAGTCGGCTTTGTATTGGCAGAGCCGTGCTTCAACTCCTTCTCGTAGATAGTGCACAGTCCAGACCACTTGATCAGCTCCGGGTTGATGAAGAGCTTCAACAGCTCTCTGAAGGCAATACATATTAACTAAATTACAAACCAATTTAGAATGAAAGAAGGATTGAAGAAGGAAGAAGAAGATGGGGTAGACCAAAAAAGAGATGCTGAAAGTGGAAAAATTTGGTTGCTAAACTCAAGTTGACCCTGCCAGAAGCAGAAAACGGCAATTGGATAATGATGACAAACCGACTTAGAAAAATTCGACTCCCGAGTCACAACGTGGCCAAACAGTTATTGGTTAAAGCAATTTAAATTTTTGTTTATTAAAGTAACATCATCCAGGTGCAAGACGCTTTTAGCCTATACTAAATGTATTTCCAGTTTCCACCCAATAATATCATAATATGCATTGGTGACATGGACAATAGGAGGAAAGGAAGAAAGCAGATTACAAGCAGCAGAGATGAAATTTTAAGAAGTTCTGTAGCCATAACAAAAAATGACAAGGTACGGAGCAAAACAATAAGAAAAAGTAACCCGTGTACATATCTAGCTGCTTATATACAGCTGATGAGTGAAGACATATCAGGAGTGGAAAGTCTACGAAATAAAATATGAAGAGACAGACTTTGATTGCATGGGCACGTACGAAGAATGATGCAAGATAGAATCCCAAGAAGAGAATTCGAACGTACATGGGGGGGGGGGGGGGATAAGAAGAGTTGGACGGCCAAGAGATAGATGGAGGGACCAAATAAAATGAAATTTGAAGAAAGAGGGAAATCATGGGATAGATCTAATGAAGAAAGACTCTGGGAGTATAGAAAGAAATGGAGAGAACTGGTAAACTGGTAGAAATGCCTTTCACAGAAGACATCGAAGAAGCTGAGGTGTTGAGCCTGGCTAGCAAGCACTGAAAGTCCACAGTTCGAGAATCTGGTGGTACGTCACCTCCCGATCTGACTTATGTTGGAACCGGGTGTTTTGATTATTATTATTTTGGATTCTTTTGTTCACCTTTTACAACTTTTGGTGGATCTAAAAATTAGGGCTGGGCAAAAAAATCTTTATTTCGATATGATATCGATAATTGGAAATATTTTCAACATCGATATTTGATTTCATATCGAAATATCGAAATTTAGGCCTACACAAAAAATGCTAAATTTTGTGATTTTGGTGGAGGTGCCGGGTAGGTAGTCTATATTAGTTTGTACTGGTACCAAGCAAAGAAGACATGCACTGGAAAAAAATACTCATTTTTAAAGGGGTATATTTCCTAAAACCCCTTCAATTACAAAACCAAAATTGTAGGGTAGGTTAATCACATACTATAGGACAAACCAACATAATTTTTTTTAATTTTTAACAGGTCCCCCTGCGGTAATATTTGACCTTGAAAGTGTCAAATATTGGATTTTTCCCAACTTTCCCCCCCCCCCCCCCCCCAATAAGGGATGTAAATTTCAGGTAATTAAAGGGTGTTTTAAATACTTACATAAGCATTGTTGAAGCACATAAAAATATTTTTGAAATTCTTTACCCCTTTTGAGCTCAAAAATCTTGAAAATCACAATTTTTGGGCAACTTTACCCTTGAACGTAACAAACAAGGGTGGGTTATTGCCAACCTAGACCAACATAATTTAGAAGGTAGTAATGTTGTGTTTAACAAAATGTTTGTTAGGTTTCAAAATTTTGAACGGCGATCAAAATCTAGCAATTAACGCAAAATCTTAAAATGTCAATTATTGCTGCGTCGGAAAAGGTTTGCAAGTCCTATAGGGCCTACGGTTCGAGCTAAAAATAAAAAAGTTGTTTTAAACTCATGGGTAACATAGAAACTCATGTTCAACGTTTAAAAATAATTAAGAATAGTGAAGCAACCAATTAATTATAAATTGGTTAATTTCTGGTTGAATGACCCTCTTATAAAAATCAGTTCTGTATCTGAGTGGGTAGATTCTAAACACAAATTTATTGATCAAAATATCATTGCGACTAACTTGTAGAGTGGAATCTCCTCAAGTGCCTTCTCTTCTAGGACATGGTGCGTGAGGTCAGCCTGCTCGTTGTCATAGGGCGCAAGGACAAGGTATAATACAACGTTCTGGTGCACCATGTGTCGCTGGTCTGCGTCGTCCTGGATGGAAGGTGTCTTCAAGACTGCGCGGTAGTGCTTGCACGTCGCCAGATAGCTGCCTTCGTGTTGGTCCAGCTCAATCATCAGCCTGTCAAGGACAACAAGGTAAAGTCACAAGGTACAACAACAAGACGTTCTGGTCACATCTTCCGGCACTATAAAATCACTACTACGCCGCAACGTGAAAGCTTTTTCCAGTCGCGTTGATGGATGAGCTTTTTTGGTTGACTATTTATGTCCAATGATTACGGTTTCGTGTTTTCATTAGAGTATTTACGCTACATGTTGTGTAAAAACAAGAGCAAGAGTGAACCATCCTGCTTTCAACAATGAGAGGCAACCAACGGATCCTGCGAGTATGAGAGAGACCCAGAACCGACACGCGCCTCATTGTGCGGTTGTGCCAGCCGCGTAAAGATGCAGGGCAGCAAGTCATATTGACCAATTGCTAGAGGTAATGAAAAATGGTGATATAAAAACGCAAATTTCGTTTTTAAAAACCCAAATTTCGCGTTTTTCGCGATTTCGAAAAAATTGTCAAAAACGTTTCGAAAAAATCCAAAAATCCAAAAAAAAAAAAAAAAAAAAAAAAACGGAGCCCCTTAAGTTAGGGATGACATCGAACAAAAAGTTAGAATCGATCATTGTGACCTAAAAATCGATTCAGAGTCGATTCCCAACAAAAAATAAATATTTGTATGCACTGTTATTTTGGTGGACTATTTCCGCAGAGCCATATACGCGCCGTTATTTCCGCGGTCTATTTCCGTGAAGCCCGTGACGCGCGCGTTGCGTTGACTGTTTGATGACTGTACCGCCTACCGCACGCGTAATATTCCGTTTGGACCGGCACCTCTACCATCCCTTACATTTTGCACTCTAAACGGTTCAATTTCGCGAGTTAATTCGCGTTTTGACCAGTTTCATACAATTTCGTTCGTTATTTCGCGCTATACACGAGATTTCGCGAATTTCAAAATATGTTTTTTCCATCTCTAAATGATGTAATTCGTGGACAATATTACATTTTAGGCACTAAAAAGGACATTTAAAAAAATTCGCAAATTTCGTTATCACCATTTTTCACTACCTCTACCAATTGCCCTAAAAGTATGATTTTTTAAGAGATATTTATTTGATTGTAGGCCTACCCAAAATCATAACATGTCTAAGACTCTCCCATACCACTTTCCTTTGCCCACTATCATAATCATACGCTTTTACTATGTCTAAGAAGACCATACGCATTCTTCTTCCAAGCTCTAACTCTTTTCACGGCCTGTCTAAGTACGCATATAGGATCTATTGTGGATCTTCCCCATCTAAATCCGTATTGTTCCCCATTCAACATTTGATCAACCTCTCCTCTTATTCTTCTGTCAACAATCCTTTCATAAATCTTTGCTGTGTGGCATAGTAAAGTGATCCCCCTGTAATTACTACATTTTTTTCGATCACCTTTGTTATATATCGGCACAATTACATATTACACTTACAATACTAGGCCTATACTTACAATAAAGAATAAAACAATGAAATGAAACGTGTAGGCCTAAGTGTATTTTTTAATAATATAAATCTCTAATAATAAAATATATCATTTCAAGTGGTTTTTCGTTGTTTTTATTGAAGAAAAACAGTGTTAAAAACTGGTCCGTACCAACCGAAGAAGTGCCTTATGCATATTTATATCTCTATTTATCAAGAAATTCAGCACCAACATCTCTTTTCAAAGATAAGCTGTTGGTCTTATCTCACACCAATATACTCCAGCCGATTGGCATTCTATCTACCTACTCATATAACATTTAAAAACTGTATCACCTAGTCAACATTATCATTAGGTATAACCATATCATCTGTAAGGAAGAGAATTTTATGTTACTTTATTATTTGTTTAATTTAATGTTAAGAATGTGACAGGATCACTGCGGTGGATGAACCACAAAGGCCTGCTTTCCTGGCTCATTCTATAAGTAGGCTACATGACAGTGTACAAATTACAGAGAAAAATAATAAATAAATAAATAAATAAATAAGTAAGAGTGGGTAGGCCTACTATACATAATTAGGCCCTATTTTATTTGAAATTCAAAGTACAAAATTCACTTTTCCACAATATTCTTTCCCACCTTCTTGAACCCTTAAATGTTAGGCCTACTTTTAATTTCCAAAAATTATAACGCCAACGTGAGACGTGACTCGCTTATAACCCCCACCTCCCGACCCACCGGTTGAGAGCCACTGGTCCTAACATTATTTGGTCTGTAAAAATGACAGACCTACCTCTTACATTGGCCTAATTATTTAGGCCGACACATCTAGAAATCGAGACATAGGGCCTAGGGTACCTAATAATATAAATTATAGGCTTACAATTATAATGAGAAGTCTGTAATGGTCCTTACCTATAGTATTTAAGTTTTAAGTCCTGTGTTCCTTCGTCTTCAAAGAACTTTGTGTTGATTTTCTTCGATATAATTTGAGTACGGATGTAATCCTTTTTGGCTAGACAAAGGCGCATCTGTTCTAATATAAGTTCAACCTTCTCTCGCTTCTCCATCGAACCGTACGTCTCAACCTGCAGCTCCTGGATGATGTTGGCTGCCTCAACGACGTTTCCCTCGTCCTCTTTCATCTTTGCCAGTTTGTGAGTCAAGCGAGCTCGCTCCACTTCAACGTAGATCTACAACAGAGAATGCCATTACAAAGTGCAATACTACAAAGCGTTTGATAAGCAACAACAGTGCTTGACCAACTCTCTCAAGTTTCAACAGTTCTCTTTGCAAGCAAATAACCATTCTATCAGTATTGGGTAGAGGTTATTAAATTCATCTTAGTAGTAAATTTAACAAGGAAAAAATTCATTTTGTTAAAAGGGCCCATTTTGACTGGTGCATGAATAATTCATCTACTTAGTGGTGCTACCTAAATTTCTACGTCTGATGCTTGACAATTGGGGTCAATTGCACAATCTTCATCGTTCCGCAAGATGCATGTCTTGTTGCTACAAGTGACACTAGACATGCAGGCCGGTTAATCACCTAGCACCGACAGAGTGCTGCCATTATCACGGGTTTTGCGGAAATCAACCGCCGAAATAACAACACGTAAAATTAACAACTCGTGTGGTCCGGAAAAACGTGATTAACCGTTTAAACATGATTACCTCGTTTAAGGGAATGAATGTTTAGGAAACTACACGATTTTTTCCAATCCCTAATATGTAGGCCTAGGCCTACAGGTAGTGAAAAATGGTAATAGGCCTGACGAAATTTGCGGTTAAAAAAAAATGTCCATTGTATTGCCTAATGTTATATTGTCGACAAATTACATCATTTAGGCCTAGAGATGGAAAAAAAAACACATTTTGAAATCTATAGACCTAGCTATAGCATGAAATAACAAACAAAATTGTATGAAACTGGTCAAAACGCGAATTAGCTCGCGACATTGAACCTTTTCATGTTCAAAATGTAGGGGGATGGTAGAGGTGCCGGTCTAGACAGAACATTACGCGTAAACCGACGACAACACAACAGCGTTCCGTGATGTCACGGGCTTCACTGAAATAGACCGCCAAAATAATGGTGTGTATCACGGACTCCGTGCAATCTGGCCTAAGTATTACAAAATGTTACTTTTAAGTAAAATTTGCATTTTGTAATGTTTTACTAAATATATGCACCAATCCTGCATTAAAAACCGAAATGCAAAATTTACGTAGGCCTATGTAGGCCTATCTCTAATAATTATTGTAATTATTATGTAGGTGGGTTCTGGTTACCTTGCCCTCTGTGACCCCTCGCAAGGTGTCTATCAGCTTGATCTTGGTCTCTTTGTTGGGCGTCTGGTCGACGTAGGTGCAGCACTCTTGCACCATTTTTGTGACGGCCTGTTTCAACTGGCTGCGGCGCTTTGCCAGCAGCGATATATGTTCGTTGAGAGCGGCCCAGTTCTTGGCCTCGTAGCAGATCTGAACAATGCCCACCAGGATACGTCCGGTGGAGACCATGTCCGCGCCCTAGTAGGTCAATATGGTACATGTGTTACAAGTCATCATTTAGTCGTAAATGGACTCTCTTTATAAACAATATAAATGCAAGTCTAATCAATTCAATGCTAGGCTAATATTTAAGTTGAAGGCATCCGCATCGATGGATAAGGAGCCAAAACGTAGAATTGGCCTGAGCCTAAATTTACGATCTAGCTCTGTTAGGCCTAGAACCTAGATTACTTTTTTAAAATGGAATAGGCCTACACTGTAATAAAGGGTGAAATCTATTAAATTTATTCATTCACGTTCAACAAAAGAACAGCAGCAAAAAAACTTACCGTTCTAGTTTGCTTTTCCAGGGCCAAAAGCTGGTCAAGAGCATCATGCATTTTTCCTTCTTTGGCCATTTTTTGACATGCTGGGATTTTGTCATCACATGTAGAACTGTAGTCTACTTCCATCTTGACTATTTTCCCAGAGTCCGTTGCCTGCATATCCGCCATTTTGCTTCAAGGTTTTTTAATGTACTTGCTGCAAAAATAAAATAAGCAGAACCTTAATGCAACTTATGTGTTTTTGTTGTTCAGAAGTAGCGCACTATGGGGAGCCGTATTATTTTCCCGTCAGCGCAGATAGCACTGCGAACGATCCAGCCACTCCCACGCGCGGGAAAATGGTCTTACGGGGGAGCCGTATTATTTTCCCGACAGCGCAGATAGCACTGCGAGCGATCCGGCCATTCTCACGAGCGGGAAAATGGTCATACGGCACCCCATATGTAGCTTAGCATTTTATTTTGTCTAAACTTCTCGTTGGGGCTACATAGCAAAAACTAACTCCTAGCGAGAATGTTAAGTCACAGGCTACAATGAAAGAAGGATTGAAGAAGAAAGAAGTAAATGGGGTGGTTTACTGAAGTGATGGAAGAATACCATAGTACGGGCAAGAGGTGACAGCTGGACTGCGATTCTATAACTCTGACGGAGTTGGACCCAGGCGTTTTCTACCGTAATCGACTCGGTTGTAAGTGATCGACCCAGTTGAGGTCGATATCGTTGCGATATAATCCGTGACAACCGAGTCCGACTCGGTTATATTTGTATAAAATGGTGGATGATAAGCCTTGGCCTACACGTAAACACAACCAGATTATTAACTTTCTCAAACGAATAACAATAGTATGCTCAAAGAAAACCAACCTCTAGTAAGGGCCTACCCCTAAAAGTCTCGTGCGTTCCCTTTTCTCATGAAATTATACCATTTAAATCCAATTTCTCCCCGATTGGAAATAATACACACATCTATGTCATTTCGAATATTTGACAACTGACTGCGAATCATTTGTTCACATTTGACCGTCCACTGCCATGTAAATCATACCTTTCGACCTCGACCAACAACAACAACAGAGTCGGTCCCGTGACAGAGTTGAACCCGTGAAGTTACTGAATAGGGGCCCTGGGAAGATGTGGAGGAGATAACATTGTGGGATGATAGAAAGTAGAAAAATATGGTTTCAAAACCCAAGCGGACACAGCCAGAAGTGGAAAATGGCGATGGATGATGATGGATCCTAGCTTGCGTGGCAAGAAGATTGCAAACATTGTTTTCTGACTTTTGTATTGTATTGTATTTATTTTTGTAAAGTTGACCCCTTGCACAGCATGTTTGGGGTATTTTACATGTCAGTAACTTAAAATTAAATTAAAAATTTACATTTACATTCGTATTACACACATAATAATTGATTCAGTCAACAAATACACTTTTTCATATCACTATGCACTTAACTTAAAATCATCAATCACAGGTAGATAGTAGAGGGGTACACAAAACTCTGCATGGTAACTGCAATTAACTATCTTACATGGTAAAACCAGTTGTCTGATAAAATGTAAATTAGGCCTATTCATCTAAAATAAATATCCTATCACATACTATCGCTTGACTATCATTTTACTATTTTCTAGTGTACCTGATTTATCCTACTATGCCCCACTAGTAGGGCCTATCTTTAACTGTTTCCCCCTTTTGAAAATCCGAAATTGAGTAGAAAACATTTTTCTTAAGGTACCGTACCGTACTTTTGAGTTATTCGGAGAAATTTGTCTACGTTTTCTTTTTCTGCTCGAATATTCTCGGGTAAGCAATTAAAAAATGTTAGGGCTCTCCTGTGAGACCCTTTTTGGCTTCTTGTCGTGTTGCATCTTTCTACGTAATATTTTTCTTTATTCCTAGTGTCATGTCCATGCATAGTTTTATTTACTGAAGCTTCTATCCGATGTTTACTTCCCTCCCCTTGATTCAATTGATTATTCATAGGGTCATTGTTGCTGTACTTGGCACTTTTGAATTATTCTTTAAGATACACTTAAATGAGATGGCATAGGTATACGGAAAAGTAACAATTACCCACAGAACAAACTGATGTTTTGGACTAAAAGTATCTTGAGAACTGCAAACCGGGTAGCTGAGACTACGTATGCCTAACAGCATGCCACTGCAGCATTCGAACAATAGGCAGACAAGTAATCTTTTTAAATCAATTGGTTCCTAGACAATTCCTAGCAATAGGTATCCTCGCAGATAAATAAGTTTTCCCAGTTTAGAGTCTGTAACCAACCAAAAGATCAAACAAAGTTCGGTAGCAGATAAGTAAGGTTTTATTCGTTTACAAAGCATGTTAGGGCCCTATAACATGTAGGCCTATACATTTTTATATTATACTGGGTGGGTCATTCTCAAACGTAATGACCATATTGAAAAAAATGCTTGCAAGAAAAAATTATAACATAAAATTGGCTGCCTCCTTTTACAATAGGCCTACATTATCCAATAATTTGTTCTTACAGCCCTAAAAGGGTTTATCTAAAAAAACAAAATTTTTTACATACAAGCATTTTCATCAATCCAAGTGTACGAAAATGTCATGACTGTTACCGGACATAAAAGTGACAATTGATGTAAGAAGTTATTTATTAAATCTATATTCATGTGCACAATAGTTTGTTACATTATCACACAAAACTAATACATTCAATAAAATATACATTTTTATTTTAATCACTTTTTATAATACCAAAATGTCAAGAATGTTACTCAAATTTCAAAACCTGGTAATTAACTTACTAATAATGGACAAATGGCAAATCAAATTTTATCAAGATCACTGTTAGCAATGAAGTATTAATATTATAAATAAGATTAAAAATGTGATTCAGTTATTTTAAACTTTAAATAAGACTTAATTTAATAATTAGCTCGGGTAACGGTGTTGACAAAAAGTAACAGTCTTGACAAAAAAGTTACTTTTCTAACAGTAATAATTTTTTTCTAAGATCATGTTGCTTGTTAGTGTACAAATCAGTCAACTTAAAGATAAAATCATCTAATCCAACAAGTTTGTGTTGAGTTTAAAGTAAAGAGACACTACGGGTAACGGTCTTGACAAAAAGTAACATTCTTGACAAGTGATCACTGAAAATCAATAAAAACAAATGTTTTGTTACTTTTGAGTATGGCAATGAATTACAACCTCTCCCTTCAAAACACATCTACAGTTGCAGGAAATTAATGCAGTAATCCACGATGCCCTTGGTAATGTTACTTTTTGAAAGTAACATACCTGACAAGTAACATGCATGACATTTCAACTTCATTAATTCATTAGCTGTTAACAATCCCATTTGAAAAAGTAGGGTTATGTTTGCTATGAGCTGGAACTTGATTGTAACTTAACTCAATTGTTAAATAAAATATTAAATACAAATTAAATTGTTTTATCTTGGTAACATTCATGACATTGAATTAAAATACTCACCGTTAAAATGTTTACTTTTCAATTTTAAAGAGTTCTCATGTCAAAACAAACCAAACTTCCATGATGCCATGTCAGGAGCTGTTCTTCTTCTTCTTCTAGATTGATCCACTGCCTTCTTGAAAAATTATTTAAACTCTTTTACAATGGTAACAGTCATGACCATAGATACTACTATACCTCCACCCGTAGATGTGCTACTCTCTGCAGGCGACATGAAGAACTGTTTGAGACTAGTGGCGGTGCGCCTTGCTCGGACTTTTAACTAACTGAGGTTATGTGGTAATGCAGTTCCCTACTATTTCTACTTATTATTCTGAAATATAAAAACTAAATTTACTAACAATGTAACTACAAATATAGAACACATGGTTAACAATAAAAATATATTATTTATTGAAATACAAGACAATTTGTATACAATCACATTTTTCATAGCTATTAGTTATAAAATAAATAATAATATATTCAAAGAACATGGTATAAATTACAACATGATTAACATAACATGATGGAAATACAAACATGATTGTGAAGGGATTTTGATATACCTACCCGGGTAGGTAGTGAAATTAGGGATGACGAAACCCGACTTTTTTTACGACCCGGGTAGTAAAACAAAAAAATCGTGTGTGGTGTCTAATGGACTAATATCTCGGACGTAATGCTGTTCTGATTGATTGATTGGATATTGCTTTACGTCTCATATTTATGCAACATGGTTGGCTAATCGAGACGGCGGGGGACAAGGGGTGGACAGGCCTGCAGCCACAAGCGTATGAGGAGGGCAGGGGTTCCCCCACGTCGTGGTCGTCTCCGTCTGTGTCATCATCCGTCCGTGTTGTCATTGTCGTCGCCGTCGGGGAGGTAGTCAAAGGGAAGGGGAAAGTTCCCGACGACGACCCAGAGCTCGCCATTAGTTTCAGGAGAAAAACTCCCCTAATCACGGGCCAAACCGCGAGAAGGTGTCGAGTTGGAATTTGAAGGCCCAATGCTGTTCTATAAACAATGACGTGCTGATGAAGTAGTATTTCATAATCACGAAAGAGGAACAGCAGCGAGCCGAGATAACACTCACGGTTCGTTACATGTTTTATATCTTGTCACAGTCAAGTCAAGGTCACAATGCGTTGGGTGCGGGGCGGGGGGGGGGGGGGGGGGGCTGGAGCCCAAATGAGAGTAAACATGATAAGGAAAGGCAATTATCACCATGGGTGATAGCTTTTAAGTTTTGACTTCTAGCAGATTGAAAACATAAGTGATGTTGTGACTGGTAATTATTTACGCGGTATAATCTCTGGAAGATCGCATGAGCAGTTAGGCAGGAGGGGTGGGGGGGCATACTCAGCACACTACCACAAGTCGGCGGCATGAACAAAGGACATTATAATTCAGAAGAAAAACGCCGTCAATAAGTACAAAAAATAATCAGAAAGCGCACGTTTACATTAGCCTTACTTACGCCTAAAATGTGACATCTCAATTCAGGAACCGGGTTAGTGATGATAGTGATGTAAGAAATTCATAAAACCTGACAGTGATCAGATATGTCTCTTGTCCAATGTGGTATTATTGTACTTGTTACGCCTTCTGTCTTCATGGTAGCTGGTGGCGGGTTGACTTCTTGGATGTCACAGATGTAGTCCTCATGGCGTCATCTTGATCATCATAATGGTATACAGGGCTCAAAAAATACCATGCCCGAGATGACCGGGGCATGTAAAAAAAGTGGTTGGGCACGTAGATTATTTTCCCACATGCCCGTCTGGGCATGTAGGAAGTCTCACTATCGCCCGCGCTTAGCCTTTAGCTCTCGCAGCCTGGGAAAAAAGATAAGTCCACTTGTCCAGTAACAGGCCCCATGCGTGGTGATTGCAGGCCATTAGATAACACTCACTGTTCCTTGCGTCTGGTTTATATCTTGTCACAGTCTAGTCAAGGTCACGATGCGTTGGCGCGGGTTGGGAGGGCTGGAGCCTGAATGCCAGTAAACAAGATACGGAAAGGCCAGCCTTGGTCATCTTGGTCTTCATAATGGCATGGTAGTCTTCACTCTTCATGTCATCTCATCTTCTTGGATGTTAATGTGTTATAGTTGGCCGATTCATGCAGCCATTAGCAAGAAACTGCCTACGGGCTATTCCGTAGAATTAATTTAAAACTAATAAGGGCATAGCCTAGCAATACTCGTCCTGGGCCCTTTCTCACCTTTGATGGTCAATGATAATCACTTTCTATATTGATTAGTCAGTACATTGAAACATTTTATTATGCCTCAAAATTATTGCCATCGAATATGTGACTTTCACGTGCGTTTCTAAGACTTTTGTTTTATCAATATTTTGAAGTAAACAACTGCTATATCGGCCAATAATCGATTAGTCGCGCAAAAAAGCGACGATAACACTCTGATGCTCGGACTTTGAACTACTGAAACTCGAAACAAATGAAGGAACACTGCCACACGATTTAGCATTGCTCTTTCAGCACCCTGGTCATGACATTATTATGATTGCCACATTAGGGACAAACACTTTCCACTAGTTATTGTTTGAAAATGTAAATTGTTAAAAAAAGTCACTAACACACAGTTATTAACTGTTATTTCTGCATTAATTCCAATCTAGAGACTAAATAAATTTTAGTCTTAAAGTCAAACATTTTACAAAAACACTTCTGGTTTTGAGGATAGGGACATGGGTTTTAACACATTTTGCAATACCCGACATTGAATTAAAGGTCAACCTTACAAGATAGAAGTGCAAAAATTCATGGAGCTAATAAAAACTATAAGTATTCTGAAAATGTACAACCAAAATTTATGCAAATCAATATCTTGATCTAAAAAAAAAATAATATTAAGGTGGGACAGCACAAGGGTCATTTTATTTGAGAATGACCCGGGTACATTATTAGTATTAGGTGTAGGGCCTAGGCTCATGCCTCTGGCAAACTATTAGAAACCGATCAGCTTTCCATTGAAAATCGCTGCGCGGTACCCCTAAAATCCATTTCTTTTTTACGAAATGGGGTGCGGAGCGCACCTCAGTGAAAAATTCACTGCTCCTACAAAAATAACCCGATTTACTTGAAATAAACACTAAAATATAGCCTATACACGAATGTAGCGCTTCGCTCCGCTCCGGTTTTAATATATAATCTGATATTGTTTTTCTTACATAGCATCCACAGTTTTTAACATTTTGACTTAATTTTTTTTTTATTGAAATCATACATCAGATATGTCTGTTCCTATTTAGGCCTACCCCATTTTGTTTTACCTAGCACACCAATAAGCTACAGTGTTGTCTGTTCCCATTTACCCCAAAGTGACGGGGTAAATAGGAACAATACCACTTTTTACATTTGATTTTTTTCCTAGAACATGCTTTTAGGAAAATGACACACAAGTTTATTCCTTACACTAACAACAGTGCAAAGAATAATGTACAACAAAAAAATCATAAAAAAGTCAATTGTACACACTTTTTACAGAAAGTCAAAGCTGAAAAGTTCTAAAAGTGTTCCTATTTACCCCACTTACCCCTAAGTTATTGTTGCGAAATATTGAGATTTTTTGAACGGCAATTGGAACTCTGGAAAAAGTACTCGCCTGTCGGACTAGAGTAATTAGATTTTTACTAGCGCGAGCAAAGTTTCACTAGCCTCGGGCGAGCATTAATTTGACTCCTGTTTATAGATATACTAGGTATGTTAAGCTTTAGTCCCTCCCACGGCATGCCCTATTACTTTACAATATGGTCACAAAACTGTCTTTGAAATGAGAATTCCAATCATAATTTTAGTCTAACCTAACAAGAACAACTAAGGCATTTACCTTTCATTTTACTATTAAAATAATGAATTAAAAACTGTGAGTATGTAATTGGGCTACCTTATTGATCATTACTACATTCATATCAATTTTATTTATCCTATGCACCTTAAAACCAATTTTTCATTTTTTCCAATTTTTCCTATTTTTCCGACGTGCCCGGAAAAAAAACGGGAAAAACACCGGTTTTTTTTCCAAAATTTCCGGAAAAATTGGTACCTTTTAAATCCCTAATCAAATATCACACCCCTCATTTTCAAAATATTGCACACTGCCGTCGTTGTCAATAGCCCGCGCCTCCATACCGCCTACGAATGCAAACATCTTTCCTTCAAGCATAGACAGGCTAAAACTTGACCTAAATACGAGCCAAACACATCGTTGGATGCAGTGAAGTACGTAGAGTACATTGAGCGCGATCTCTTGGTGATTGGACGAACAATTCTCATACAATGACCGATAATGTAGCGCGCTGTTCCAGCCAGTCGATCCGACGGCTAGGTAATTCGGCGGGCATTAGGAACAGCTCGTCGATTCGACCGGCGGGAAAGCCGGTGGGTTGAAATGCTTGACATGTATTTTGACTAAGTCTACGCTACATCCAGTTAGGCCTACATACTTTTGGACGGTGGGAACGCTATATTTTAAAGGCGGAGTGCCGACAGAAATTTTAGCACACAAACATACAACTGCGCTTCTCTCTGATCCAGGTTCTCTACTCTTACCTAGAGATCATGGGCCCAGGCTAGCCCTAGACCCGTCGGCACTCTTTCGGTTGGTATGGCCAGTTTTTGATTTTGTAGGTACTTTATATTTAAAATAGCGACGTTAAAGGTTTTGTAGGTACTTTAGATTTAAAATAGCGACGTTAAGGTTTTGTAGGTAGGCCTACACATAAAAAAAACTGTCCATACCAACCGAAAGAGTACCTAGGCCTATAGCCTTAGCCCTAGCCTAGATGTCAAAAGCTTAAGCACTCTATGCGTAGGGCCCATTCCCAAGGCCTAGCCTAGTCGTTTGGTTGAAAGTAGCCCTAAACTAGGGCTAGGCCTTGGCCTAATGCCTGTATTTCTTTGAGCTTTTACCTATCATATAATTGACAAGTCATATCGCTGCCTAGGTAGCCATAGACCTCGGCCGATGCGATGAATCCTAACCTAACAATGATCCAACATTCTTATCCTAGACCTCCAAAATAATCCAAGTTGGCGTGAATTAAACACATTCTGAGTAAACTATGCTTAAGTTTACTTGAAACGATCAATTTCAGACTACATACTATCGTAGTTTTACCAAT
>JAMZAV010009422.1:0-25229 GCA_024449915.1 Sweltsa coloradensis | reverse complement strand
CGATTTTTTTATCACGATTCCGCTAAAAATACTCCGATTGCGATGAATTTTATGGAGGCCTCGAATCTCTAAACTTAGAACTGCCCGTTTTTGAGCGCAATCGGGAAATTTTTTCTTATAAAAAACGCAATTTTGCGATTTTTTTCGATTTTTAAAACATTTCTTCGACTTATAACACCTACATGCTTTATCCTATTGTAATGATTTTTTCACAGAACCTTAATTTCATGAATTAATATACTCGTGTTAAATTTGAGCGCAATCGAATAATTATTTCTTATGAAAATTGCAATTTTAAGATTTTTTTTTTTAAATTACGATTTATTAAAAAAATTAAGTTAATTTTTTTTTATTTAATTTAATTTAAAAAAATCTTCGACTAAGTAATAATTTTTTCTCAGAACAACAGAAAATCCGCGTAACACATGGCAGCTCAATGCACCAATTACGCTCATCCAACAACGCGGCGGGACTTAAGCGTTTTCCTAGTATATAGTGAATAGTCCTAAAAACATCATGATCTTAAACCTGACCTTCTCTAAATTGTTTCACCATTGTAATACTGAAAAGTTGTTGTGTAAGCAGTATACCATTTTGCTTCTTAAGATTTCATGCGTCAGGGTATAGTCAGATTTGTTGTAACTAGGAAAACGCTAAAGTCCCGCCGCGTTGTTGGATGAGCGTAATTGGTGAATTGAGCTGCCATGTGTTTTGCGGATTTTCTGTTGTTCTGTGAAAAAATCAGAACTTTGTTTGAAATTTTTTTTAAATTAAATCAAATTAAATAAAAAATTAACTTATTTTTTTAATTAATCGTAATTTTAAAAAGGAAAAAATCGTAATATTGAAATTTTCATAAGAAATAATTATTCGATTACGCACAAATTTTACACGAATATATTAATTCTTAAAATTAAGGTTCTGTGAAAAAATCATTACAATCGGATAAAGCATGTAGGAGTTATAAGTCGAAGAAATTTTAAAAAATCGAAAAAAATCGTAAAATTGCGATTTTCATGAGAAATAATTTTTCGATTGCGCTCAAAAACGTGGCAGTTCTTAGTTCAGAGATTTCAAAGGCCTCCATAAAATTTCATCGCAATCGGAGTATCGGTTTAGCCGGAATCGTGTTAACAGACAGACAAAAATACAGAAAGAAAAAAAAAAAAAAAAAAAAAAAAACATTCCGGATTTTTTTCTCCAGTGTAGTGAAATGGAATCTTCGCTTCGCTCGCTACGCTCATCCAAATAAAAAAAAAACGCATCAGTGGACTTACAAGTAATTTTTTGCAGTTGAAAAAGGAAAACAAACAAGTTGGTAAAAGCTAAAACTTTCGTAAACATGTCAGATAGTGGCTAACCTTTTCATGATTACGTTTTCTAAACTTCGATATCAGAGGTTGTAGCCACTGCCTTCATTCTTCTTGTTGCCCACTTCAACATGTCGTTTTACAAATATCACATTGTGAAATTTACTCTTATTCATATCATACATAATTATTAACTAAAAGATATTAACTTAGATGGTCATACACAAGGTAACTAAATAAAGTGATACATCAGGATCGTGCTGTACCTTGTACAAAAATCAAAATAAATAAATGTGCAATAAGAGTGCAAAAATAATGCATACGTTTTGATACAAAGTTCGATTTTTTTCAATTAAACTTTATTTTAAAATCAACTAAACTGGCCAAATTTAAATAGCTACTAGTTTATTTTCTGAGCTTCCGCTAATATCAAAATAAGTATAATGCACAATTGACAAAAAGTTGGAATAAATATGCATAAGTTTCGACACAAAATTCAAATTTAGTTCTTTAAATATTTAACCAGTTATTTATGCATAGCCCCTTCATTTTTTTTTCTCGATTTGTTTAGTCGGGAAACACTCCCGTATAGGCCTGTAACGAATTTGCTCTAGCTCTTCAAATAAAGAAGTTAGGTGCACAAACCGTATAACAACCTGAAAATTTAACCAAGTGTTTCCCAAAACCCTGATTAAACTACTGTGTAAAATTACCCGAAATCACTTTAGCGGAAAGGTTTTTAAAAAATGGCAAACGGGTAACTTTTCAAAAAAAGGGGAAGTTTTGTAACATCATTAAGAAATAGCTGGAAGCTGGTCGTCTGGACAAACTGCACATACCTTGTTTTTAACACTACTTTTTAATATCCATAAACGTAATAAAAGGCAAAGACCAACAATTTTAGTTTTATATAGTCTGTTTTTCACATAAATAGACCCCGAAATGAGTTTTAAACCGTTTCGCAATATTTCAATCTCATTCTTTTAGACGAAATATGTAGAATTATCTAAAACTTATCCAGCAATAAAGTCATCTATGTGTCTGCTTCAATAAAAAAAATTGACGCCTTGAAAAACGTACATTTTAAAACATTGATTGTACGCTCGAAGCCGCGTATGCTGTATTGTCCACTTTTCCTGCCAAAATATAAACATAGCTAAATTGAATTTGAAAAATTATATACAACGCCAACTTGTAACATATGTTTTAAAAACTCCACAAATACAACCCTTTTACATTAGACATTTGTTAGAATATCATAGATCATGTTCAAAATAAAATAGAACCCACAAAATAAATCACAAAATATGCTCTTTACTTGTTCTTTAGATAGAAAATCAGCATCACATGACTACATACAAATTTATACACTCTCTCAACAATTCATTAAATTATAAGAGCCTTTTAAAAGGCTAAATGGGCTTAAAATGGGCAAAAAGGGCTTATAATGAGCAATTTTTTTCTTGTTTGTATTGTTGTAAAATTTAAATTTTTTAATACTTGTTCATATTATATTAATTTTAATGATTGGTATAGGTAACGTATTTGTATTGTTTGAATTGTATATTTTGAATTGTTTAGTTTTAGTTATACCTAACATTGTGGGTTTTGATACCTGTTGTTATAGATAAATAAATAATACATAAAAAATAAAAAAGTTCAATGATTTATGGTTTCTTTAGTGCAAAGTCTTACGAACACTCGCGAAATCACATCAGTTAGGCTTTGAGTATGGAACCTTAGCTAGAGACGTCACGCCCATGTTAAATATTGTACCAACAATTTCTGTCTCACTCATCGAGTTCAACTCTGCACTGCTACGAGCGCTACGAGCGCCACAAGAGTTTCGCGAGCTCGTGGCCACGCATGAAGTTAGTAAGTGCACCCATAGAGGTCGCCCCACAATTTCAACGACGCATCCCCCACTTGACGGTCCAGATCGTAACTACGTAGATGCGCCCGGCCGGAAGTGTGTCAACTCCACGAACTATCTGGAAAATTATTGCGCACCTATTTAAAATAATATACATTTGGGCAAATAAATTTCGTTGGTCCATTGTAGATATTACAAAGCAGACTTGCGAAATAGTCATCAATGGAAATCTTTACAATACTGTAGACGTAATAGTATTAAATACAGTGATTTTTATGGTTGTTAAATTTGAAGTCTTCATTACGCTCATTCCATTCATATGTTTTGTTACAAGTAATAAACATGTTTTTAAGGGCGCGGAAGTTGTTTACTTTAGAAACAAATAAAATACATACATGCCTAAAACCAAATTGTATATCTATGATGCTACTTCTAAATGGGATAGACGATAAATAAATAAATGTTTCATATCTACAACAAATGCGCAGAGCTTGAAGTGCAGGCAAATATTAAAACGGTGGATTCGCGCCTGTGTGTGTGTGTGGAAGCTCCACATACCAGGATAAACAATAGTAATATAGTAATTTAAAAACACAAAAGGAGCAAACACGCAACAAACAAATAAACTGGATAATTTAGCTATTGTATTACATCAGTGTTAAGGATGATGTACACGCACCGCGTTTTACTGATATATTTTTTACAAACTAAATGTACAATAAAAATACTTTTCTTCTCGTTGAGGCTTCGAAGAAATCAAGAACACCTTTCATATTTTAACTTATTATGCAGAGATTTCAAGTCAGCAATCAATTCTAGGAATCTAAATGTGTAGATTAATTAATAATGAAAATTACAATAATGCTACTTTTTTTCAATCAAAACTATCTGTAGGCTATAATGTAATTGAATAAGTGGTTAAAATTTGGGATTATTGTTTCAAATTTTCCGACTGTCGGGAAAAAAAAACGGGGAAAACGCTTTTTTCTCAATTTTCCGTTTTTTCAATACACCAAATCCCTAGCGAAACAACAAAATTTAATTGTATATAGGGGCTTGATCGGCAAGTATTTTTTAAGTAAAGAATGAAGAAGTATTTTGTTATCTCAATACAGATGTAAAGTGCATTTAATGAAATGGGTAATTTTCTAAGCAATAGCAATGCTACTGAATGCGAATATTCCGGGATCTCAACACATGCTTGGTTCAAACCCCCGGTCGGGAAACATTTTGTAATTTCTGGATTGAATTTAAAAAAAGTATAAAACATTTTTTGAATTGCATACAATCAGTCATGTGTCAATACTATGGAAAACATAGCCAGTACGAAATACGTGTAAAGATTGCAGGGTTTATTTAATTTCCGAGTGGAATTTCGTGGTACCTTGAGCGTGCAAGATTCGATCACTGCATAACAAATAACAAATATTTTCCAATGCCTCCTAGCATCTAGGAGGCATTGATTTTTTTAAAAAGCAAAACCATTGTCCTATTCATTTGCAGACTATTTTTCAATTTATCATTTCTTGTAGATTTATATCGCAATGGATCTAGCTGATTTTATTAACAGTTCTCAGTTAACTCGCACCGGATATCTGTTTAAAATTTCAGCACAATCTATTCAGCGATTCAACTGATTTCATAAAAGGGACACACACTCACACACAATCACGGAAGTGCCGATTTTCTTGAATTATTGAATCCTCATGCGCTTCGGTCACTCGTCTAATTACTGCTACAAGTGTTTTATAACAGGGCTTCCCAGATAGAATTCAGAGATTCCAGGAATTAATCTAGCATCGGTTTGTATTTTTGAAAAGCGAGACTTGAAACTCGGCAGAGATAAATATCGAAAGTGACCATTTCATAACAGAAAACTGGCGTGAGCCCGCATTCCGATCTTTATTAGTTCCGTGGAATAATAATATGAAAATGTAGAAAAGCCGTGTTTAACGTGTGCTGATAAATCTTTGACAATTATTATTTGAACGACTAAATTTATCAAAATTATGTTTTATGGGCTTTAACCACCAAAATTACCGCCTATATTTACCAACATACTTATATCGTATCGTATCGTATACCAATGTTATTTCTTTTCTTATGGGAGATTTGGCCAATGAGACCTAGCTCGAAAATTACCAAGTTTAGATTTTTTAGTGGATACAGTATTCGAAATAATAATTTTTCTGTTTCTTTGTAAATTCATAATAAGTTAGCCTCATTTTTCTTTTAGTGTAGCCGGTAAATGAATACCATTTGATTGAACACTGCTTTGAATATCTATTCGAGGCTTCGTTTCGATGCATTAATTGTAACTGACAATATTTATATTTTATATACCAATAAAAACATGTTTTATATTAAATAAACAGATGAACTGCAATTGCATGGTATTTATTGTGATCGACAATAGCCCCCCCCCCCCTCTCACGTTAGAGCTCGCCTCTAGTTTCAGGAGGTAATATCTTTTTATAAACTTTATTTTTACAAAATTCTTACTTGAAATTGAGTTTAACTGACTTATAGTGAATTTACCCAATCCACTTTTTTGTTTTTCTTGTAACTAAATTTTGACCCACTTTTATTCAATCAACAATATCACTCAAAATAGAGCTACAAGAAAAATAAAAATGTGGTAGATTCGTCAATGCACTATCTGTATCTAACCAACATTTCAAGTAAGAATTTTATAAAAATATAGTTAATTAAAAGTGTGATTTTATTGAACACATCAATATTTTAGTTACGGATATTTTCCAGGGATTATCCATTGATCACAAGCCCGAGCGGAAGTAATTAAAGAAGGGTCTCGTTCAGGTACTGGGACAATATTATTCCAAGTTCCGAGATATGTCATACTTCATATCAAATTTCAACTAATTTCTAAACTAGTATTTTACGATTACGCCTAAATTTTACACCAATGTATATCAAATTTATGAAATTAAGGTTCTGTGAAAAAATCATTACAATCGGACAAAAGCATGGAGGTGTTATAAGTCAAAGAATTTAAAAAAAAAAAACGAAAAAAATCGTAAAGCTGCGATTTTCATGAGAAATAATTTTCCGATTGTGCTCAAAAACGTGGCAGTTCTGAGTTCAGAAATTTCGAATGCCTCCATAAAATTTCATCGCAATCGGAGTATCGGTTTAGCCGGAATCGTGCTAACAAACAGACAAAAATACGAAAAAAAGAAAAAAAAAAAACTACGGATTTTTTTCTCCAGTGTAGTGAAATGGAATCTTCGCTGCGCTCGCTACGCTCGTTACGCTCATCCAATAATTAGATTGTTTATTGGATGAGCTAAGCGAAGACTTACATTTCACTGACCCCCCCCCAAAAAAATTAGCTCTGGTGTTTTTTGTTTTTTTTTGTCTGTTTGTTCGCGCTCTACCGGGCAAACGGCATATGCGATCTTGATGAAAATTGGAAGGGACCTTCGAAATCTCTGAACCTGTCACGTTTTTTTGTCAAATTATCACGTGAAAATCATTAGAGTATGAGGAGATCAATATTATGTCAACCTTCTACTTGGTGGTTTTGGGCCAGCAGCAACATTGTAATTGATATTGTTTGTATCTTCTTACTCATTGTGACAATATCCATGTTCTATTCCCTGTTGGGGCGGACTTTTTTAATTTCTGAAATTTTAGTAAATAATAAAATATTTTTGTAGACAATTATTATTGATCTTCTTCAGGGACGGATTTGTTTTGCACAACTAGCAAAGTCAAACTGTGAGCAGGTCCAGGAATCGGCCGTTGCATGAATTCTGTGTATTTCATTATCAGCATTTCGTTTTAGGTTTCGTGATTAATATTAAATTCCATACAGATAATGTTTTCTTTGTGTAAAATATAATGATAGATATTATCATATTATATTGTATTGTATTGTATTGTATTGTATTTATTTGCAGCTGTTAAATTACATTGTGATGTCATAAGCAGGCCTATGGCATCGTAACATAAGCAAAAAAATAAACAAAATAAAATCAACATAAAACGTTATCTATTTTTATTTGAAATTTCTAAAAGTTTGTTCGTCTAAACTGTCATTATAACTATTATTATGAAGTTATTTTGAGGCTAAATGCTATTATTGTAGGTATAGGTCATCCTTATAAGGAAGTATATTATGAGGAAGTATATTATACAGGAGGTAATATTTTTATAAAGTAACAATCTAATTTGGCAAGTGAACCAGAGCCGTCTTTCCCTAAAGCAGCTAAACACAACATTGTTAAGGATATTTATTTAAAAAAACTTTTAGTGGAACAACTCTATTTTATTATAATAAATTACAACGTTTCGGAAATGACTTTAACTTATTCCGTCTTCAGGTTTCTTGTTAAAAACAAAAAATCATTTTATTCAAAAATATATCAAAACAAACAAAGACAATAGCCAAGGTCGATAAAATTAAACATTTCACACATAAGTTGACAAAAAACAAGTAGTACAACTAAAAAGGCTATTTCTTATTGTTTACCAAGGGAATCCACATTGGAGGAAAAAAGGTATTTGGCTGCTTGTGTATACATGTGTCTTTTATGTTATCAAAGCTGCTTCTTTCAATTCCCTTTTTTTTCCACCATGGCTCTTTAAGTAAACGCTAGATTGTAGAAAGTCGAATTATGACCCCTTGTCCCATAGCATGTTCTAGTCTATTTCGATGACATAGAGATACACCATCTGATCCTTCTCAAGGTTTTTTCTATGCTCATTAACTCGCACATGCATAGGCGCCGGTTTCTCCTATGTAATACAGCATCACAGTTTCCACAAGGCTCTCATAAACACAACCCTTGTTATTTGGACTTCATTTACAGGTTTAGTTTTTTTGCAAATGGCTTCATAATGTATTAACTGATTAAAAGAATTTGATTTTGAATTTTGATCCCAATACGTCGAATAGATTCTGAAAGACTTTATGATAGTGAATATGAGCCTAACCTTTTAGGCTGAACACGTTCTTTCTTGATTTTCGGTTTACGGTGTGATGTCTTTGGATACCCATTAATTCACTAGAGGATGTTTGGATGATTTTTAACTTCCTCGTGAGGACTCCTTTGCTATAGCAATAATTTTGGCTCTATAACTAACCCATGCAATACCAGTCTTAGTGTTGTCAGATGGTTCGACTCAAATTCAGATTCTTCCTAGAAAGTAGGGTTTCTGTAGACCTTCATCGTCAGATCATTGTTGGATTTTTCTTAAAGGATATCAAAGAACGAAGTTCACCATCTTTCTCTTCCTCTATATGGAATTGTATGGATCATGCCAGTATTCAAATCACCAAAAAATCAGCAGTTCTTTGATTGCCCTTCGTCCAAACGCAAACACATCATCAATGTACGCACCAAATTTTTGTCTGTTTAGGATAGTTTGGATGCATATTCTCTTCGATTCTTGTCATATAAACACATTTGCTTAAACTGGAGATAAGGAGAACCCTATAGGCAGTCATCGGTTCTGTTTGAAAAATTCATTTACATATTAGAAAGTATGGTTTGAAGCACGTACACAAAGAAAGGAGTTCCCATAATACTACTCACGCGTCAAAGTATACCTGTTCTTTAATGATCTGTCAGCCAGTAATCTTTGATTTAAATGTTTAATGATTCCTTTAAAGGAACATTAGGAAATAACTTTTAACATCAAGCTTCCATTTTGCCCTTCAATCATTATGGTGAAGCCTGTGAATTATGTCCACAAAATGTTGCGAGTCCTTCACAAGATGAGAGCTTCTATTACCTTCCAAGGAGCGCCAAAATAGGCAATAATATCTAGATAATCTTTGTACCGGTGAACTTCTGAACTAATTACCGGGTCGAAATGGAATATGAATGAGGTTTTGTGTATTTTTGGTATATATAATGATGTGGTGTTTGCTATAATGAGGAGAAAGAGTCTTTCTAATATTTTCTGAAATAAGTTCTCATGTGGCTTAAGGAATTTTCACACACTTTTCTTTTCAATTGAGCTGGTTTGGGTCTTATTCATTTGCTATAACTCTTTTCCATTTAAATTTGGATACAACTCTTCATCATATTTATTTTATCATGTACTACTGTAACACAAACCCCCCCAAAAAATAAAAACGAAGATACCTTTATTCGGCGAAAATCATTAAATCTTTTGATAATTTTTTATTCTTTCAAAGCTAATAATTCCCGTTTTCTCCAAGGTTCAAAGCTGGTTTAGGTGCTCTCTCCTTAATACTTATGGATCTTCCAACGTACTTATTAGCTTGTTCTGGCGGTAACAAGACGCTTGCTACTTCCATGCTAGAAGTCATTTCTAGCATGTCCCCTACATTCTTATTGGTGATTGCAAAGTTTAATCCCTTTTGTTTAAAGAACAGATAGTTTTTGTTAGCATCCAATGTTTTTTTGGACATGTTACTACTGTTTTTATTATTCCAGTCTGCTATTGGCATCCTCAAATCAGAGTGTCCCGCGCTTGTTCTCTTTTTCAATCACCATCTATTGAGTTTTGTATTGACTTGCCTCTCCTTAATATACCCTTGGTTTGATAGTAAATCTTCTGTTCATAGCTTTGGTAAATAGGGTTTCAAGTCTGCTTCAGTAGAACTCTTGCTCAATTCCTCTTCAATATCCATCAGTTCATGCTTATCTTACTAGTAATATTCTATGGAATTCAAACGTTCATTCACTATTGCTTGTTGTTTGCGTTTACGTTACGATCTTATTTATCCTTCTCCTTTAAATGGTAGTTTGTCTAAGACCCTTTTGAATCACCCCAAAATTCTTCGTTCTATCTCGAAACAGGTCAATGATTTTCTTCTCTGCTACAGTCTCAGTTTCTTCTCATATAATTTTATATAGTTTTTCAAGGTTTCCAAGTCCATACTGGTTTTAATGATATTAGTTTTAAAGTTAGTAGAGCTCATTATAATATTTAAAACACTTTTTAGTGGAACAACTCTATTTTATTATAATAAATTTACAACGTTTCGGAGAATGACTTTAACTTTCCCGTCTCATTTTCTTGTTAAAACAAAAATCATTTTTAATCAAAAATATACAAACAAAACAAAGACATAGCCAATTCGATAAACTTAACACCTATTCACAACATAGTTGACACAAACAAGGTTAGTACAAATAAAAGGCTATTTCTTAGTGTTTTCCCCAAGGAATCCCTTTGGGGGGAAAAAAGGTATTTGGCTGGCTTAACATTTTCTTTTAATGTTATAAAAGCTGCTTCTTTTTTTTTTCCCTTTTTTTTCCAACTGGCTTTTTAAAAAACGTTTAGTTTGTAAAAAGTCGAATTTAGAAACCTTGTCCATGCATTTCTACTAGTTTCGTAATAAGATAACCCCTTGATTCCATGTTTTTTCTTGCTCATTAACTCAACGCATGGGACGCCCGGTTTCTCCTAGTTACAGCTCACAGTTTCCACAAAAACTCATAAACAAACCTTTTTCTTTTGGACTCTTTTTACGGGTTTATTTTTTCAAATGCTTCAAAAGGTATTAACTGTTTTAAAAGAAGTTTGAATTTTGTTTTTTGATCCAATCGTCGAAAGATTCTAAAAGACCTTTATGATAGGGAAATGACAAAAACTTTGGGCTGAACACGTTCTTTCTTGATTTTCGGTTTACGGGTTTATGATTCTTTTGGGGTACCCATATTCACTTTCACACCCCAATTGGGTTCCCCTTTTTAAACTAAGAAATAGCCTTTTTATTTGTACTACCTTGTTTTTTTCAAATTATGTGGAAAAAGTTTAATTTTTTCGCCTTGGGTATTGTCTTTGTTTTTTTTTGATTTTTTTGATAAAATGATTTTTTTTTTTTAAAAAAGAAAACCTGAAGACGGAAAATTAAAGTCTTTCCGAAACGTTGTAATTTATTTAATAAAAAAAGTTGTTCCACTAAAAGTGTTTTAAATATTATAATACTCTACTAACTTTAAAAATAATATTGTTAAGGATATTTAAAAAAAAAAACTCATCAAAAAGCGTTTTAGATCGAGGGGCATAGCGAGGGCAAAAATGAACATTCATTTTACATAAAAAAAACTAAAATTTGTTAAATATTGCGCAAATAAACAAAATCAAGTGAAACTAGTTTTTCAAATTAAAATTTTAATTTTTGTCATTTCATATTGACGGACATATCACTTCACATCTATGGTAATTTTACTTTTAAAATGTTTTTAGGCCTTTCAGTTTCAATTTTTTTTCGGTAAAGGGTTTTAACAACTTTTTTATCAATTTCTCATAGCTTTTGATAAAAACAGTCCATAAAATACATTACGCGATTCCTAAAAATTTCCTTGATTTTTTTAAAAAATTCGTAAAATCCCCGTATTTACTAAAATTTTGGGTAACTCGGGAATTTTTTTAAGTGCATGTACAAATTTTTTGCAAATTCCCAAACTGATATCAATCAAACCGTTCTGCAGAAATCATCAACACCGGTGCGCGCGCATTGAGTTGGGCGTTGGTGGTATTTCTTATAATGATTACAATTACAATGTATAGACGGAGTTTTATGTTTTGTTTGTTGTCATTCGAAGGAAGGAATCGTTTTTCATATTCAAGTGATATTTTAAAATGCTCTGCTCCCTGGCGCGGTATTTGCTTGTGTTTACAATTCTTTCCCCCTTCGGGGCCCGGGGTAAATCGTCCAGACAGGGTCTGCAATCGTAAAAGGGATTTTCAAAGAAAAAAGTCCCCCTTTCAAACATCGTAGCAAGAGCCAGAAAAAATCACGAAGATTTTTTTATTTTTAAAAATTATTTTAAATTTTTTTAAAGTACTTACATATAAAATCCACCGCTAACCACAAAAAAAAAACGATTTTTTTAACGTAGGCAAATCATTTAATCTAAACCCCAAAGAAATCATATTGACGGTTTGTTACAAAAAAGCTCACACATTGCGCGATCGATCACATATTATCAAAAATTAAAATAATTGTCTTTTTCACGGTTTGGTAAATTCCCCACAAATCCGCTTGGTGGCGCTTTTACGGCTAAAAAGCTTTCCAGAGTAAATCCTCTGCTTTTCCACGTTAAAACCGGTTTGTACGAGCTATAATCCTAGTAAATTGGGGGGGGGGGGAGGGAAATTTTTCCCCGAGCATTAAAACTCGCATCACAATAAAGGGAAATTATATTATTTTGTTGTTTTGTTTTTCACCGGGGTTCAAAAAGACTCACTTTTGCACCTGTTGTGCCCGGCCATTAAAATTTTCGATTCCGAGGAGAAAACACGCCGATGTTTGCCCATAGGATTAGACTAGGATTCATAAAAATATTTATTTAAAAATGAAAAATAATTTTACCAATCAAATTTAACTTTTGGGAAATCTTTATTAAAAAAAAATAAAATGCAATTAAAAAAAGGGAAAATTTTTTGTAAGTTTTATCCACTTTGAAACGAAAAAAATTTGCCTTATTTGGGGTTTTTAAGTAGGTATTTTGTTTTATACGAATAATGTAAATAAAATACTTAAAAACCGTAAATGATGCCCGATTTTTTTCATTAAAAGGGGGATAAAACTTACAAAAAAACCATTTTGTAATAGCATTTGATTTGTTTTTAAAAAAGATTTCAAGAGTTAATGATTTTTGGGGTAAACTTATTATTAATTATAAAATTAAATATTTTCATGACATCTTAGTCTAATCTTTTTCTCAATCTTCGGGCTTTTTTGCCCCTGGGTATCGGAAATTGTATAGAATTTTCAATTAAGGACTACAAAAAACTCCGCTCTCGAAGAGAAAATGTGTTTTTACTCGCGAGTAGGCCCATATAGATATGGTAAAGGGGGAAAGGAACCCTTTTTTTTTTTAACCCCCGGGGACCAAACCAAAAAAAGCCCAGTATATAAAATTATCCAATGGGCCCCGGAATGCAAATAAAGAAAAATGTCATTAATTTTCAATTTCGTTTTTTGGGTTTAACGTATTTGACTTTTTTGGTTCAAACCACAACCAGGGGGTCGAATCCCGCTATGTGAAAACCCCTTTTTTTTTCCCCTTACCCGTAGCTTGGTTCTGACCAGCAGGGAAACTTTCTTCCCCAATCCCGTATAAATAAAAAACTATTACTACTAGTGCGAAGTTCGATCGCAGCGACAACTTTGTAAATATTTTGCCCCTTTAGTCTCAGATATCAATATTTTTTTTTCAGCCAGGAAAAATCACGGTGATGTCCATTATCTATTATTAACAAAGTCCAAATCTAAAAATCTATTTATTTTAAAACTTTTTTAAAAATTGAAGTTTTATTATTTTTTCTTCAAAAATCATCACCCAAAAAAACCATGTTTTTAGCGAATTTCCAATAAACTAAACTTTGAAGTACTTTCAACACAAAAATTTTCGCAACCCCGGGGAAAATTTTGGGACTTACATTTAAAAAAGGTTTTGTTTCGCTTTTTTGTTGGATATTGAAAAATGTATGTATACATTTTTTAAAATTTTTTTTATTAATTTATACGGTTATATTACAAAAGGCTTATGTAAATGCTTTTAAAGAAGAAATCGAACCAAAAAAATTTCCTCTGGTAATTATTTTTTCCCAACGCCGAAAATTTCCTGATGCGAAGAAAGCCGTATAGGAAAAAATCGGGTGCAAATAGATCACGATTTCTACGATTGTCGAATGATCGACGTTTATCGGTGTGTGTCCCCCGGGGGCCGGGGGGGCGTATAATATATTTAACAGTAATTTTTTAAATGTAAACCATGTGCATCCTCATGCGAGTAATTGGTAAAAAATGAGATGTTTATAACAATGTTTGGGTTTTTAAATGTAAACGCAAAAATCCGGATTACCCAGCTAATAACGAAACATGCTTCGACTAGGGAAAAAAGATGTTTTGACTTAGATAAGGTTTTAAAACATCCTGTCGTGGAAAAAAAGCAAAGAAAGCTTGTGGTGGGGCAATTTTTTTATGAAAATCGAAAAACGTTTTCCGAAAAAAACAAATTTTTCGAGAAGGTGCTGTGAGGAGGTGTTTGTTTGAGAGTTTTTCAAAAAAATTTCAAAAAAGTTTAGCATTTAAACTCCGATTTAGTTTTTATTAGCTTTTTTGAGTTATGACTGGACAGTGACGTAACACAAATTGAACGCCTCCCCCCCCCCCCCCCCCATCCACAAAAATTACGCGCAAGAAGGTGTTCGACCACTAATACAGACCATTGAGTATTAAGATGACAATGCATGTTTTAATTGGTCCGCAGGTAAAAGGGGAAATTTATTCTCTTCTTTGCAAGGCAAGATTTGTGTTTTTGAGAATAAGGCTAGAATGCACAAAAAGTCCCTAACGCTCACAGCCAAAAAAAACGAACATTCCTACATCTTCCCCGGGGTTAATTTTTGGGGTTTTTAAAAATAGTCTCGTCTGTTTAGTCCCATACGGCCGAACGACAAAACAGATTAAACTGTAATTGTAAATTTTCAAAATCAAACTAAAAAAACGATGTTTTTATTGTACAATTTATTCCTAAAATTATTGATTGTTGACTTGTAATCTTGCTAAAATATGTTAAAAAAAGAAAGGGGTTCTGATTTCTTGAAGGGAACAAAGAGAAGAAAATACCCAAAAAAGGTATTTTGGGATTTTCCCTTTAATCAAAAACAAGGGGCGCTACATTATTGAAACTGATGTAACACAATAGCTAAATATCCCTTTTTTTGTTTTTTGCATGTTTTTTCGTTTTGTGGGGCATATTTAAACAACTAGCTAATGAAATTTGATGAACAGGTAACATTCCCTTAGAGGAATCCTAAAATTTTTTAAAGCACAAAGTAATGCATTTGCTAACAAGTTACAACGACCAGCAACGATGTCTATGATTCTTGGAATTTACTTTATTTATTATCCTAGTATGTGGAGCAGTTCCAGATAAATTTACACACAGGCACGATTTAAAATTTTATTTTTTTTTTTATTTAACGTTTTATCCATTCCGTTAAAAAACTGATTTAAAAAGGGAGGACAATCTTTGCCGCACTGTGCTGCCATTTGTGCAGCCAAGCTTGCATACTATTTTTTTCTGCGTTATGGAATTAACTATAATATCGGCGTATTTGTTGTAGATATTAAAAATTTTTTTATTTATCGTCTATCCCATTTAGAAGTACATCGTAGAAATAAAAATTTGGTTTTAGGCATGTATGTATTTTATTTGTTGCTAAAGTAAACCACTTCCGCGCCCTAAAAAAACATGTTTATTAAGATTCTTATTCTAACACTTTATTGTATTGTACTTGTGGACCCCGTCCCGTTGTCAAAAAGGAATAAATAATATTATAATAATAAACAAAACATATGAATGGAATGAGCGTAATGAAGACTTCAAATTTAAAAACCCATAAAAATTACTGTATTAAATACTATTGCGTCTATAGTATTGTAAAGATTTCCATTGATAACTATTTCGCAAGTCTGCTTTGTAATATCTACAATCATTCTACAATGGACCAACGAAATTTATTTGCCCAAATGTATATTTTAAATAGGCGCGCAATAATTTTCGAGATAGTTCGTGGAGTTGACACACTTCCGGCCGGGCGCATCTACGTAGTTACGATCAAGGTCCCCTAGATCTCCGCCACCTGGCGGAGGATCGTCTAACTCTCTAGGTTAGGTCGTCGCAGCAGCGAATTTTAGAAGCCATCTTGGTGATTTAATTCTAGAGCGGGAATGTAGTAACTAGTACTTTTTTCACGCACTTTGCATACTAGTGAGTTAATTCCCTACAAAACTGGAGGTTGTCAACGACTTTCAATACTACGTTAGTAATCAGGATGAATGCCTCTAAAAAACGTCATATAGGGGTTATGCGTGGACATGGTCGTCGTTTTCCTTTAAAACGAGCTTTTCCCGGAATGTTGTACTTTTTCACGCATTTTTGCATACTAATGAGTTGATTACCTAAAAACAGGAGGTTGCCAACGGGGTTTGAATACCATGTAAGTGATCAGGATGAATGCCACTATAACGTCATATAGTGGTTTTGTTTGGACATCTCGTCGTTTTCCCTTAAAACGAGCATTTCCGAACATATAGTACTTTTTCACGCACTTTGTATATGAATGAGCTAAATATGTAAAAAAAAAAAAAAAAAATGGAGGTTGTCACGAGGTTGAATACCATGATTGTAATAAGGGTGAATGCCACTATAAACGTTATATAGTGGTTATGTTTGTACATATCGTCGTTTTCCATTAAAACGAGCATTTCTGGGCGACATAGTAATTTTTCACACCGCCACCTTGAAAAATACCGTCATTTACTAGTGTTTTTATGATTATTTGTGTACACTATTATCATCACATATTATGTTGCTTTGGGCACAAGCAATGGGGGTTTAATAAACTAGGAAGCTTCGCAAACACTTTTTCAGGCGCGTTGTTGGATGAGCGTAATTGTTTAAGGGGTATTTCACTGAAAATGAATGAAAAAAACGGCAATTTTACATTATTATTGTTTTAATTTCTTTTTAAGTTTACTTTTTTATTTATTGAATACATAAATTTATTTAGTATTGATATAATCAAAAAAGCATTAAATGAATTTTTTTTTAGCGCTGTATGCTATTTTACATGGGAAAATGGCTTACAGTACTTATTAGGCCTAATCTAGGGCTGTATAAGTGTTTATTCATAACAATTTTAGTCAATTTAAAGAAGCCTAGTTTAAAACAGGTTATAAAGGCCCAGTGAATTCATTTTTTAATAAATAAACTGAGCCTTTAGGCTATGTTGTATTTCAAATTTACCAAAAAACAACAAAAATAAACATTAAATGCTATTCTCTCAAAGCTTTTATTCTAGCACATTTGCTAAAAATTTTCCTACTTCTAGCTTACAGTTTTTAAGATAAAAGGATAATTTATTTTTTAATGGCTCACAAGTCTTATTCTGACAAATTCACCAGACACTTTTTTGATGAGATTTATGGTTTTTTAATTACTAGGAAAACGCTTAAGTCCCGCCGCGTTGTTGGATGAGCGTAATTGGTAAATTGAGCTGCCATGTGTTTTCCGGATTTTCTGTTGTTCTGTGAAAAAATCAGAACTTTGTTAAAATTTTTTTTTTAAATTTAAATCAAATTAAATAAAAAATTAACTTATTTTTTTTTAATTAATCTAAATTTTAAAAAGGAAAAAATCGTAATATTGAAATTTTCATAAGAATAATTTTCGATTGCGCACAAATTTTACACAAATATATTAAATTCTTAAATTAAGGTTCTGTGAAAAAATCATTATAATCGGATAAAGCATGTAGGGGTTATAGCAGAAGAAAATTAAAAAAAAAAAACGTAAAATTGCGATTTCGTGAGAAATAATTATTTTTATTACGCTCAAAATTTTACAAGAATATATAAATTCATAAAATAAAAGTGTGTGAAAAATCATTACAATCGAATAAATCATGTAGGAGTTATAAGTCGAAGAAATTTTTTTAAAATCGAAAAAAATCGTAAAAATTTCGATTTTCATGAGAAAAAATTTTTCGATTGCGCTCAAAACGTTTGGGAGTTCTTAGTTCAGAGATTTCGAAGGCCTCCATAAAATTTCATCGCAATCGGAGTATCGGTTTAGCCGGAATCGTGGTTAACAGACAGACCAAAAAAACAGAAAGGAAAGAAAGAGAAAGAAGAAAAAATCCAAAAAAAAAAAAAAAAAAAAAAAAAATTCCCGGATTTTTTTCTCCATGTAGTGAAATGGAATCTTCGCTTCGGGTCGCTACGCTCGCTACGCTCATCCAAAAAATATGTGAAAAATAGATTTGTTAAAAAAACATACATTTTCCAACAAAGCAAAGGAAAAAAAATCATATTATCAAACAAAACAAAAATTATAAAAACCCTCATGTGAATGTTTAGATGTATTGTTTTTTAATCTAAAACATCTTTCACTTTAAAAAATAAATTTAACATTGTAAGAGCCTTGGGTTTTATCAAAACGCTGTTTAAATCGTAAAATTGCAATTATTATGAAAAAATAATTGTTTGATTGCGCTCAAATTTCACAAGAAAATATAAATCCATAAAATTAAGGTTCTGTGAAAAATCATTACAAACGGATAAAGCATGTAAGGTGTTATATGTCGAAGAATGTTTTAAAAATAAAAAAAACATAAATTTTCGATTTTCATGAGAAATATTTTTCGATTGCACTAAATTTCACAAGAATATATGAATTTAACAAATTAAGATTCTGTGAAAAAAACATTACAATCGGATAAAATGTAGGTGTTTATAAGTCGAAGAATTTTTTTTTTAAAAAACGAAAAAAAAACGTAAAATTGCGATTTTTTTGAGAAAAAAAAATCGATTGCGCTCAAAAACGTGGCAGTTATAAGTTCAGAGATTTCGAAGGCCTCCATAAAATTTCATCGCAATCGAATATCGGTTTAGCCGGAATCGTGTTAACAGACAGACAAAAATACAGAAAAAAAAAAAAAAAACATTCCGGATTTTTTCTCCAGTGTAAATGAAAAGGAATCTTCGCTTCGCTCGCTACGCTCGCTAAAACTCATCCAATTATCAGAACAGGCTTTTAGAAATAAATTTTGAAATCGTAAAAAAAAATTGCTCATGGATATCCTACACATTACACTATAATAATATAACATAGGGTATTTAAAATTATTTCATTTTATTAATTACATGAAAGTAATTATTATTCATTATTATTGGTTGTCAATTTTATTATCTCGAAATGCACGCGATTCTTTGCGGGCCTCTACATCGTCATTTTGTGGTCAAGTTTTAGGGCGGGGCTAAGTAGATGTTCACTTTGATTTTTAAAATTCCCTCTATTTCTCGTGCAAAACACCGTAATGGCCTGCTATACACAGTGGAACGTGTTGCGACGACCTAACTTCGTGGCCACGAGCGAGTTAGACGAGCCTCCGCCAGGTGGCGGAGATCTAGAGGACCTTGGTTATCGATCTGGACCCCTCGAGTGGGGGATGCGTCGTTGAAATTGTGGGGCGACCTCTATGGGTGCACTTACTAACTTCATGCGTGGCCACGAGCTCGCGAAACTCTTGTGGCGCTCGTAGCGCTCGTTTGCAGTGCAGAGTTGAACTCGATGAGTGAGACAGAATGTTGGTACAATATTTAACATGGGCGTCAAGTCTCTAGCTAAGGATGGTTATATACTCAATGGTTTAGGTTAACGCCGTGGTAACACTGCCCGAATGTATTAGACCTAGGAAAAAAAAAATGTTATGAACTTTAACTTGTATTTGGATGATTTCTTTAAAATTTCCCTTTTTTCATGACAGTTTTTCCTTTAATTTTTGGGGCATCATTATTTGTTTTAAAGATGGGGTCTTTTTTGAAAATTGAACACGTTGTAATAGTTCGATTCCCTAGGCAAATATTGAAACAATCCAGTCCATTTCCCCCAGCAGGGGGATTTTTTGGGGTCAGTGCAAAAAGAGCTTTTTTTCTAAAAAAATTTCCCCCCCCCCCAAAAACCCTTCAACTTTTCAATTACACAAGGCCCTCATGATTCCGGTAAATGGTCCTGACTGAGGGGAAAGAAAAAAACACGGTTTGAATACTTTTTGAAAAATTTTTTTTTTAATGGCAAAAAGGGCGGAAGATTTTATTTTCTCAGTGTTCCCAAACCCCGCTTCATTTAAAAATTGAATGGACATTTCCAAAATTAGGGAGCTGTTTTTTATTTTTCCGTTTTCAATCGAAATCTTTTCAAAAATCCCAAAAAAAGGGCTGCGGCTTGGTCATATTTGTTATTGGGGTTTTTTATTTTTTTTCGGATTTTATGTTTCTTTTTGCTTGTGTATTTTTTATAAAAAGTTTCAATATACCTCGGTTTACAGCAAGGGGATCGCTTTTCAAATGAAATTTCGTTGTATATTTTGATACCTCTAGTAATGGGCTTGCAAAACAGACTCTCTGACTCGAAAGGATCATGTGGGGACAAGTAAAAACCCAACGCCCTGTTTAAATTTATCTTCTTTTCGCCAAAAATTTAAAAATTTTGATTTTCCAATAAAATTTTAAGTGTTTCATTCTAGCACGGCGTTTAGATCAGTTGGTACATTTTACGTAGGCCTTTTCAGATAAATGTTTTTGCTCTTTCACGTTTGCGTAGTTTTGTATAAACAGTTCTACATTTTTGGAAAATTTGTATGGGAAACTGAAAACGTATTTTCGGTATTTAAGAACTTTAATAGCCACACGTTCTCCATCTCCAAACGATTTTAAAAGTGTAAAAAAAACCTTTTTAGCAAAATCGTTTTATATTCTTGAAAAACTAAGGGCCTTCCTTGCCATCACAAAACCACACACGGTAGTTCTGTAAAAATGTTGATTTGATATATTCTTTCCCCCGAAGGGATTGCAAAAATCGTCCTTGTCCTATTTTAATAAATGTGGGGTTTGTGTGAGTTTTGGTTTAAAGTATAATTTATTAGTTTTATATTATTTACTTTTCAGTCAGAATACCCATTTTTCCGGGTTTTTTGTATGTTTTTTCATGTTACATTAAAAAAAAAAAAGTAAAAAAAACAGGCACAACCTTTCGTAGACTACAAAAAAAATTCCACAAAATTAGTGAATTAACAAAATAATCTGGCCCGAGTTATAAAATATGAACGAATGTCCTGTTCGAAATATCTCACAGGACGAACTGTACCCTTTAGCAAAGCTCTTGCACCCTTCACCAATTCATTTTTGTATCTTTAATATTTACAATAAAAAACCTGAGTAGAGTTGAGCATACGTCATTTGGTTTAATATGTTGGAGCATAACGCTTATAACACGAAGGGAAGATGCGGTTTTAAAGAAAAAAACGAATAACAAAATTTTTCAGTGGAGGGACTCGATTTAATACGCGTCAAAAAATTTTGTAGTTTATTGCTTTGGTAGTTAAAGATAGTAAAACACAGAAGAGAGAGCAATCAAAACGTAGGTGGATGTACGTGCTTCAATTTTTAATGCGGTTGTGGCATTTTATTTATTTTAAAGCCAAACTGGGGGCAGGAGCTAAAACAACGGACAATGTCATGAAAATTTGGAAAATTATTTGTGGTTTAGAAAACATTTTTGGGTTGTTAGTGTTATTAACAATGTTATCGCCTTTAAAATCACAATATAAATGAAGGTTTAAAAAAAATTTTAGCACACAGAAACATTTAAATAAAAAACAGACAGCTTTTTAAATTTAACTTAGGGCCAAACCCAATTTACCAGTTTGATACTTTTATAGTTTTAATTTTTTATAAAAAAGGTGTGTGTAAATTCGATATAATTTTACAAAACGTTTCATATACAAAAAGGAAAAAAGTGGGGATCATTTCAGCAGTGTAACCCGTTGAGTAATTCAAAATACAAAGCGACAAAAATCACATTGAGGTTTTTTTATTTTTAAAAAAAGGGAATTTTTGCCCATGTAGTAGTAAATAACTAGCAGGGTGAAAAAAGAAAAAAATTTTTTTTCCCATTTATGACCCATTTATTTTCAAAACATATATAAAAAAATGTAATAAAAATAGATTTAATTCATTTTAATTATTACTTCTTTTTCTATGTGAAGATTGTTTATTTATAAAAGGAGTTTTTAAAGAAAAATTTGGAAAAAAAAAAAAAAAAGTGGAAAAAAACTTTTTTCACTTTTTGCCTTTTTTACCCATTTTTTGTTTTCCCTTTTTTCCGTTTTAAAAGTGATTTTGGGTACATTTGCACCACACTTTTGGGGAGGGCCAAGGAAGGCTTGGTTAAAAAATCAGCGTGTTTTGGGTTTTTGTGCATAAAAGTGAAAATTCAATTTTGGTTTAGTCTCCATAAATATTTGAAGTTGCCCTTTGTAACCCCATGTACCCTTTTTTAAAAAGGCTTTTTATATTTAAATGAATTTTTTGAGAGGTGTAAAAAATTTGTATGTAGTCACGTGATGCTATTTTTCTATTTTAAGAACGAGTAAAAGTGATATTTTGTGTTTTATTGGTAGGGTTCCATTTTTTTTTGAAAGGGTTCTATGCCCTTTTACTAATGCCTGATGTAAAATGGTTGTATTAGTTGAGTTTTGTAACATATGTTACTAGTTGGCGTGGTATATAAATGTTTCAAATTCAAATTTAGCTGTTTAAAAATTTTGGGCGGAAAAGTGGACAAAAAAAGATACGCGGTTCGAGATACAATCAATGTTTTTTAAATGTACGTTTTTCAAGGGTCAATTTTTTTCATCGAAGCAGACACAAAGAGACTCTATAGTGGAAAAATGTTAGAAATTCTAAATTTTTCGTCTAAGAATGAAAATTAAAATTTTCCCCCCCAAAGGGTTTTAAAAAAAAATGCATTTCGGGGTTATTTATGTGCAAAACAGACTATATAAAACAAAAAATTGTTGGTCTTTGCCTTTATTACTTTTTATGGATTTTAAAAAAGTAGGTTTTTAAAAAAAACAAGGTATGGCATTTTGTCCAGCGATCAGTTTCCCCAGCTATTTTTCTTAATGTGTTACAAAACTTCCCCTTTTTTTTGAAAAGTTCCCCCGTTTGCCTTTTTTTTAAAAACCCTTTTCCCCTAAAGTGATTCGGGTAATTTTACACATAGTTTTAACAGGGTGTTGGAACACTTCGTTAAATTTTCGCTTGTTATACGGTTTTTGCAATAAAAGTGAAATTTAATATTTTTTACTCCCCTAGTAGGTGTAATTGATATTATTTATACAGTTCAGAAAATTAAAAAAGCTTAAAATGGTCAGGGTTAAGGCCTTTTTCCGGAAGCGGGAACCCTGGGCCGATTCCCGTTTGGGGCGGATTTTTTAATTTTTTAAATTTTAGTAAATAATACCTTATTTTTTTGGCCATAATGAAGAGCTATTAGTTTTGTCGTTGTTGGCAAAAAATCGATATAGTTGTGTTAACTTTGGGATAAGTTTTGAAATAAAATTCGATATTCGAATTCCCGGAATTTCAAAAATTAAATTAAATTTTATTTTATCAACTTGATCGCTTAAAAGAAAAGATGCAAATTTATTTTTCTTTATTGGATTAAAATCAAAATTAGTTTTGCAAAAAATTTTGCAAAAAGAAGTGAAAAAATTTGCATTGATTTAAACATGAAAATCATTTTGGTCAATCGAACCAAAAAACGGAGGACAACTTTTTGTATTGCCCAAAAACCAAATAAGAAAGTTTAACATTTAATTCGTTATTTTACGAAAACCATTCATTTGGCTCAGCCAAAAGAAGTTTCTATTTTTTTGTGCGCTAATGGAAAAATCATTTTTGGTTGTGCAAAATTGTGCTCAAAGGTGAAAAATAAGTTTAAAAAAAATTTCACATAAAATTTTGTTATTTTACGAAAAACATTAAATTTGGCTCAGCCAAAAAAAAAAGTTGCAAGTTTTTTGTGTTGCTTATGCAAAAATCGAAACTGGTAGTGCAAAAATTTTGCACAAATTGCGCAAAAATGGGATATAAGTTTGCACATGATATTTGTGATTTTCGGAAAAAACCCTTAACTTGGCTCAGCCAAATGAAGTTGCCGTAAAATTTTTTGTTTGCTTGTGCAAAAATCGAAGTTGGGTTTTGCCAAAATTGGCAAAAAGTGTGCACATGAAAATTTAAATTTTTTTGGGAAACCATTAACTTGGCTCAGCCAAAAAGAAGTTGTCGTAACTTTTTTTTGTTGCTGGTGCAAAACTCAAAATAGGTTGTGCCAAAATAGTGCAAAAAGTGTGAAAAATATGGCAAAGGTTTTGAATGAAAATCCATTTTTGGGTTGTTCTAGCATTAACTTTGGCTCAGCAAAAAGAAGTTTTCCCTTAAAATTTTTTGTGTTGCTTGTGCAAAAAACAAAAGGGTTGTGCTAAATGGGCAAATAGTGGCAAAAATTATATGGTATAAATTTGCACAAAGAAATTCGTTATTTTTAAAAACCATTTACTTTTGGCTCAGCCAAAAGAAGTTTTCGAAAAATTTTTTTTGTTGCTTGGACCAAAAAAAATTGGTTGCAAAAAATTTGCAAAACGAGTGAAAAATATGGCGTAGGTTTTTACAGGAAATCCCTTTTTGGTTTTTCTAGCATTAACTTGGCTCAGCCAAAATGAATTTTCCGTAACTTTTTTTTGTTGCTTGTGCAAAAATCGAAGTTGGTTGTGCAAAATTTTGAAAAAAGTATGCAAAAAAAATGGGATAAGTTTTTCACATGAAAATTGTTTTTTTTTGAAAACCATTAACTTGGCTCAGCCAAATGAAGTTGTCGTAACTTTTTTGGTTTCTTTTAAAAAAAACGAATTTGGTTGGCAAAATTTTGCAAAAAGTGTTTAAAAAAATGGAAAAGGGGTTTTTTCATGAAAAAACCCTTTTGGTTGTTCGGGGATTAACTTGGTTCAGCCAAATGAAGTTGCCGTAAATTTTTTGTGTTGCTTGTAAAAAATCGAAGTTGGTTTTTGCAAAATTGTGCTAAAGTGGAAAAATATAGTAAAAGTTTGCCCCCATAAAAATCATTATTTTTGAAAACCCTTTAAATTGGCTCAGCCCAAAAAGAAGTTTTCGTAATTTTTTGTGTTGCTTGTGAAAAAACAAAATTGGTTGTGCAAAATTTTGCAAAAAGTGGCAAAAAAAAATGGCATAGGTTTTGACATGATAATCCTTTTTGGTTGTTCTGATTAAATTGGCTCAGCAAATGAAGTTACCGTAACTTTTTTGGTTGCTTGTGCAAAAATCGAAGTTGGTTTTGGGAAAATTTTGCAAAAAGTGTGCAAAAATATGGTATTGTTGCACCGAAATTTGTTTTTTTGAAAATCATTAATGGGCCTAAGGGCCAAAAAAGAAAAGGGTTTTCGTAAAAACTTTTTTTTGTTTTTTTTTTTTTTTTTTTGTTTTTTAAAAAAAAATTTCGGGAAAAAATAGAGAAAATTGGTTGGCCAAAAAAATTTTTTTGCAACCCAAAAAAAGGTTTTTGGCCCCAAAAAAAAAAAAAAAAATTTATGGCAAAATTTTTGGTGTTGGAAAACCCCCCCCGGGGTTTTTTAAAATCCAAAAAAATTTGGGGTTGTTT
>JAMZAV010009421.1:0-50179 GCA_024449915.1 Sweltsa coloradensis | reverse complement strand
CTCATTTATATTTTAGCAATTTTTTTCATAATTACATACAAATTAATTTCAACGAATCATTCAATTTAATCACTTGTTCAGTTTCAAAATATTAATGTTAAGTTTACTTATTGTTATACTAGTATGTTTTTTTTTGTTTTTTTTTCCAAGGACGAAACGTGTCGTGGATTAAGCTAACAACTTTAAATAAGCTGCAGTCGTCATCAGCAGGTGAAAAGTTTTGTCGCCCCCAGCCCTTCAGGCTGGGATTTATGTTCTCTTTGCTTTCCCAACCTTTCAACCCTTCTCCAATCTATTCAGTAAATAAATCTATATTTTGAATTTGCTTGACTCGTTGTGTGCTGTTGATATGGGAGAAAAACAGGATTATACAAATTCAATGCAATTGTCTGTAACGTATGTTTGCAATACTAAATAAATAAATAAACTAACTAACCTGCATGCGGAACTTCCACGAGCTCCCCACCTCGACGCCTGGGATGGCGCCGAAGTGCCCGGCGCTTACTATGGTGCAGACTTTGTTCCGACCAACGCACGCCATCCCGAGGCCCCAGTCCCGGTTGCCCTTGGACACGCTGGACGCCATCTTGGATTTCTTCTTGCTCTCCTTCAACTTGTCGCCGGCCTGAACGATCTCGTTCTCGTCGTTCTTGCAATCGGGACAGTACCAGTCATCGTCGCCCTGCAACAAGATCACTAGCATCTAGTAACTAGGTCACACGTGGTCACTAGCATCTAGTAACTAGGTCACACGTGGTCACAAGCATCTAGTAACTAGGTCACACGTAGTCATTTACAGGTTGTGTGGTATATAAGAGTTTGCCATTGAGCAATAAAACCCCAAAGGGCTCTCATACCATTATGACAGAATCACCAACACGTTTGTAGCTCGGGGGTACGAACGCGACGTGGTTTAACAGCGGATCTCCACGCCGCAAACCCAGAAGGCCAACACGAACAACAGCGCCATTCCCCTAGTGACGCGCTGGCACCCGGGCTGCAGAGTCTTAACGGCATAATCAAGAGTGAACTGCCCATCCTTGAAGCTGCCGCCAAGACTCAGCATCTGGCCAACAAGATACCACGTGTCTTCTTCAGACGACCACCTAACATAGGAGATTCGCTTATCAAACGGGACCCCACTAGGCCTCCAACTCTAACGCAGAGCTCCTTCAACAGGATCTTACCCTGCACCGCCCTAGGTGCAAAACCTGCCCTATGCATCTACCTACCAAGACGTTCACCGCTGAAGCCACAGGTGTCATCTATCCCATCCATCACCACAACAGCTGTCTCACCTCCATCATGGTCTACCAGCTCAAATGCACTCAGTGTCCAGCAGAATATGTAGGCCTCACCACTAACAAACTGAGAACCCGCATGACAGAGGCCACCGTCAAAGTGTCAAACTGATGGATCCTGACAAACCTGTGGCCAGCATGCTGTTGAACACAACCTGTCTTACAAAGACTGTTTCACGACTAGAATCATCAAGACACTTCCCGATGACTGCAGGCAGTTAGAGCTCAGAGACTGGGAACTGTCACACCAACACATCACCAGATCTCGCAAGCCTCCTAACCTGAACAACAGGTAGCAGGCGTGCCCTGCTCTGCCTCCCCTAGACCTAGTTCCATCTGCCACCACCCACCGACAGCGCCTACTTTATAGCGAACTACTTTAGTATCTCTACTCACGCTAAGTGATAAAGACCACGAGTTGGTCAAAACGTATCAGCAACTTGTCTACTCATCTATTTGTGTCTGTGCGACCTACCTAACGTTTTTCAACGTTTTTCTTTTTAGGTAATCTGTCGTCCTTCTGTAGCCTACCTTGCCCCCCCACTGAAACATGTTTATTCATTTTATTTAGGCCTAAATCAATCCAGAAATAATAAATTTATAAAAAAACATCCCAGTGGGGTATCGAATCCCGGTCTCCCGATTGCCGGTCGAGTGCTTTACCCTAAGTTACCGGGACAGTTTATTTCATAACATCTGGATTGGGTTTGATACCCCGCTGGGATGTTTTTTCATATTTTTATTTCTGGATTAATTGACATAAAATCTATTACACCTATGGGAGTGATTCCTGATTAAATGAAATTGAGAAATGTTTATTCATGTTCCCAGTTTAAGAGAGTACAGGACATGCGTTTGAGGCAAATTGATGTTCGCTCAGCCGACTGACACCACAGGTGTTTGAAATTTTAAACATATGTCACGAATGTGGAAATAAAGAGCTCTGTAGTAACACATTTTTTTATTTTGTTTTAAAATAATTTATGAACATTAAATTAGTTTTCACATGTTTTGATTTTGTTACAAACTCCAAATTGCCCACATTCGTGATTTTTTTCTGACTGATTTAGTCAAAATTTGGAAAATCTATGACCACAGGGCTGTCTATGTATGCTTTATTGACAACTTTGCAAAGTTTTTTATACGTCGGATGCATCTTGGCCGAGCGAATAGCTAATTTCTAACAGCCAAATGTGTCCCATTCCATCTTAACCATCTTTGGTACCAAGGTAATATGGCATGGTTAGCAGGAGCGACCTCACATCTTACGTCAAGGTCGTACGTAACAAGCTACTAGTGCTGGACTCACCTCCGGCAGACAGCTGAGCGCAGGAGTGAGACACCACAGGTGGAAGCCGTCGTCACACTCGTCACACATCAGGATCTTGTTGGGCTCGTCTTTGCCCCCGCACACGGAACAGCCGCAGTGTTTGCACTTGGCAGAGGTCACGTCGCGACACTTGTCGCACTCCAGGCCGTTCTTACCTGCGAGGACAAACCTGGCGCATTAGTCGGGAACGCCTATAGCGCGCTGTCCAAATGTATAAATATAATAAACCTATTTTTCTAAATTTTAAAGTCCAATTACAAAAACAATTGGTAGAGTTAATGGTGGGAATGGTGATATAAAAACCCAAATTTTGTTTTTAAAAACCTAAATTTCGCGTTTCAATTTTTTTTGTCAAAAACGTTACTAAAAAATCAAAAAATCAAAAAAAATATTTACACACTTACATTCATAGACTATTTTTGCGGAATCCTTGATACGCGCCGTTATTTTGGAGGTCTATTTCCGTGAAGCCGGTGACGTCACGGTACCGCCTACCGCGCGCATAATATTCGGTCTGGACCGGCACCTCCACCAAAACTGAACTGGCACCTCCACCGGGATGGTGGTGGTGCTCACATTTTGCAAACTAAAAGGTTCAATTTTGCAATTTAATTCGCGTTTTCACCAGTTTGATACAAATTTGTCCGTTGTTTCGCGCTATTCGCGAAATTCCCGTTTTCAAAATGTGTTTTTTTTTCGTCTCTAAATGAAGTAATTCGTCGACAATATTACATTTTAGGCAACCAAAAAGACATTTAAAATATCGTTCGAATTTCCATATCACCATTTTTCACTACCTCTAACAATTGGTGATGAAAAAAATAAATTAGCTGCATGTTTTTTTTTGTTTTTTTTTAACTAGCCTAGATCAAAAATGTAAATAAATATAGTCATATTCGGGTAAATATGGTAGGCCTACGTAAGTTATCACTGCCAGAGTTAGGTAGAACCCCACTACTCACGTGGAGTGACGCTTCCCTCGGACATCGCTCGGTCGTCGCTCTCGGTCTGTTCCTCGATCAATTTCGCTCTCTCGATCTTCATGACGTCGTCGAGGAACGAGATCCTCTGATCCGGCATGATGGCCTTGTGAACGCCCAGGATGACCGTGCCCACCAGCTTACGGTTCTTCCCGCTAGAGGTCACGCTCGTCACTTCAAGGTCGTACCTACACAACAACACAATAATAGTTATCAACAGTAGAAAACAATCAATCAATCAATCAATCACCAATGCCCACAATTATAGTGGTAGTACAGTAGTGTAGTAGTGAGCATAAGTAGCTAAATTTCATTGTATACAATACATAAAGATACAATGGGGATAAAATGTAAGTTGACAAAACACAACACAACCACACAACCCACTAGTCATAACAAAAGACCAAGAGAGGCAGACTAAACCAACCCTGTCAGATCCCAGGCCATCGACGAGCAAACAATGGTAAACTAAAGAGCAGTAAATTTAAAAAAGGAAACACCAACCTAAGTAGATGGACACGATTCGACCCTTGGCGCCAGAATAAACAAGTTTCTTTGGAACAACCCTAGAATTATTATTGTACGTGCCTCGTTGCTAGGACGGCTCGTATGTCACCGATGACGCATTCAGCTTTAGTACAAATTAACAGTTAACAATCTTTTCCCTGTAGACGGGATTTGAACCCGTGACCTTCTGCGATTGAAAGCAGGGACACAAACCACTAAACCACACATTATAACATTATTGAGGCTGTGTGAGTAGTGATTAGTGATTACTATTAGGATTACCCAACGTTTGAGTTGAGTCATTGGTTAGTACGCCTACTCATTAGGGATGGTACGTGTACCGTTTTTTCGTGATCGGTAAACGTTTTTATGTAATTACTATTTTTATCCTGTGTGCGACCCGCCGAACAATGTTTTCTCGTGAGTCAATTCAAGCGCGAGCGGCGAAACAGTCTCCTATTTCAACCCCTTCTCCTATTCACCTCGAGGCTCGATTGCGTCGAGTCATCGAAAATCGTAGTCGGCAATGAATGAACAAAGCAAGTGGCTTTGCCGTTCCTTCTTTCTTGCAGGTACTCAAGATGTAGGCCTACAAAATGTTGCCAAACTACTGCGGAGTAATGATCGCACGCACGGCCGCTCATTTGTCAAAATAAATCTTACTAATTACTAGGGGTGTGCGGGATCCCGGCATTTCGGATCGGGATCGGGAAACCATTTTGGCGTTCCCGATCCCGAGTTGTTTTTTTTCCCGAAACTCGTCGGGATTGCGTCAAAAGTCGGGAAATCGAAATTCCCGCCTATTCAGTAAGCAGTTTGCACGGTGCCCGCTAGATCGCAGCAACTCCCGCGGTGCCCGCTAGATCGCAGCACCTTCCGCGATGTTTAGCGTGCCTACTTGATGCATTAGTAATAGTATCTTATCTAGTGTGCAGTGCCTCGTAAGTCGAAATAATATTCGATTTTCGACCTGAAACAGCTGGGAAATAGGCCTCCACCAAATTAATCACAATGACTTGACTTACAAATTGACTTTAGGCAAGGGCCTAGGTCCATACTTGTATTTATATTTGTCTAAGCCTAGGGCCTAGGCCTACCCAAAATTAATTATTTGGTTAGAAAGAAAGGCCTGTGGTTAAGATAAGCCCATGGATGCTAGCCTAGGCAGGCCCTAGGCCAAATGCATTTGGTAAGTTGAAAATTGTTAGTTTGTAGCCTAGGCCTAGGCATAACTTACAACTAGCTAATTTGTAATTTGGTCTCTCTTCCCAGTTGGTCTTAGGCCTAGGCCTAACCTTTATGGCTAATCTAAAGCACAGGCCATTCTTTCTAACCTAATTGAGCGAGCAAAGCGGGCGTCTCCACTTGACTCTTATGGCTCGAATGTCTGTTTTTTTTTTTCTGTTACTGCTTCGATACAGGTCGCACCGTTTCTCTGATCGACCTGAAATTTTGCACACATGTACATACCACCTAGGCGGGTTGCTGTATAGTTTTGTGGCAAAATCGTTCAAAAAGTTAAAAAGTTACATTAAAGTTAATCGAAAGTTTTTTTTTCAAACTAAACGGCGACAAAATCTGAGGTGGCCAAATCATTTAGAATGTCCGTCCGATCACGAATATGTTGTTTTTATTTTGATCCGATAAGTAGTGTAGATGGAAATTACATTATAACAAAGTCCCGTTACCATGGCAACGGAAAGTCGCACAGCTTTTTTGGCTCATGATAGCGGTCAAACGGAGGCTCGAATCGAGTTGAAATTTTGACCATCCGCAAGTTTCGTTCCCGATTGAATGCCATTAGTTTTGTGGCAAAATCGTTCAAAAAGTTATAAAGTTACATTAAAGTTAATCTAAAGTTTTTTTTAAAAACTAAACGGCGACAAAATCTGAGGTAGCCAAATCATTTAGAATGTCTGTCCGGTCACGAATATGTTAATTTAATTTTGATCCGATAAGTAGTGTAGATAGCAATTACATTTTAACAAAAGTAACGTTACCATGGCAACGAAAAGTCGCACAAGAATTCTGGTCACTATGTACTGCCACCTAGAAGAAATCAAGAGTAAAATAGTTTTCCCAAAGAAATGATGTCAAGGTCCTCTAGATGGCGGTGGATTTTATCCATTCTCTCCTATTTTACAAATTTTCAGCTAAATCGGTCAAGACCTAAAGACTTATTGGTATGTAACATTATGGGAATGTCGTGTACTCGGGTCGTGTTGCACGTACCGGTGCTCGCTCAACAACGCGTCCAACTGAGCGTTTTCCTAGTTATTACTAGGGCCCTAGGCCAATTCATTTTGGGTAAGGCCTTGGCCCTGCAAGTAGCTAGGCCTAGGCCCTTCAAGTAGGCCTAGCTAGGCCTAGGCCCAAGCCTAAAGTCAAATTGTGAGTCAATGTGATTAATTTGGTGATCCTTTGCAATTTTTGTACTTGATAAAGTGATATAAAGATGCTGCATTTAATTTATTTATTTGTCGGAAAATTTCCCGATCCCGTCCCGATTCCCGGATTTTGTAATGTAAAATTCCCGATCCCGTCCCGAGTCTGAAAAATCCTTTCCCGCACACACCTACTAATTACTACTTTATCTTCAATTACTTGTTTCGTTAATCTTCAATAAATATTCTTACGCCCACTCTGTAGTTGATCACGTCGTTTCAATCGCTCTGTGCAGTGTGCGTCCGGCCACTGGCCAGCAGGCGGCATGCGGGCAGTGCACAGAGCAGCAAGCGCCACGTCAGCCGCCTGACTACTCTCCCCCCCCCCCTTCCCATCCATCCGGCAACTCGCAAATTATACGTCTTCTCGACTTGTAGTGTTATCTTCCGTAGGCCTACTCAATAAAATTCGAATCATTAGGGACTCCGGAAGGGCTCTTTATTACTTGGTGCTTGTGGGGGTCAATTATTATGCAGAAAACAAGTAATGTTCGTAAAATATATGTCTATCAAAAACTAAAAGAAAACACATATATAGCGCCTGTAGACGTAAACGTGTACACGCTTTTTTGAGGAGGGTGTAAACGTTTAGTGAAATACACGCTTTTTGACATCCCTACTACTCATGCGTTAATAACTTCTAATCAAATTTTAAAAATTTTAAACTTTCAACCAAAGACACAAATAAAAATCATCCCCGTCGCTACTAAGTTGTACTCACCAGTAGCCTCGCTGCGATGGCGACTCGACGTTGAAGTTGACCATGACTTTGTCCTTGACCTTGATCGAGTCAAGCTTGATGACCTCCTTGGCTTGGGGCCGGACATTCTTCCACAGGACACCCCTAGTATCTCCCTCCTGCAGCCTGGGATGACAACAACAACAACAACAAGACTTAGTCATTATTGTCTTGCAGTAAACACATCTTCAAATTTACAACGCTTACTCTGCATACCTTGAAATATAATGTCAATTTTAAGGAACACAAAATAACACTGATTCATTCGCATGCTCTAAAAATTATTGATTCTTAAAACGTATTACACAAAGCTTGATTTTAAAATAGTCTTGTAAGGTACCGGTAGGCCGACCTACTTCTTCACAAATAGTATACAGAGTTGCACAACACCTGCAACGTTTGGACGTGGTCAAGGGTAGAGTGGGTGAAGGCGCTACCCTAAAACTCACGTATATACCGCTGGTTAGAGCAGACGGAGGGTTCAAGAGCTAGTGTAACGGCCTCGTTCTCCTCGACGTCTGCTCGGCAGTCCGGGTTAGTGGAGGAACCTATATGACTGTCAAAGTTACACCGTCCTGTCGGATGGGACCTAAATCCGTTGGCCCCCTTGGTACTTTTCGAAAGGAGTAGGCTACGTGCCGGTACTACCGGGTTTTCCCTCCTCTCTTCTGTTCATCCTCATCTGTCACCACTCATCGTCTCGAATAGCCAAAGTGCATTAATATGAGACGTTTAGCAATATTCAATCAATCAATCAATCAATCAATCGAACGTCTCACCTATCGAACTGGATGACGTAGACGAGATTCTCCTTGGTGGTCGTATCCTGAGGCTCGGAGCTCGGCGCGAACCCAACGACCTTAGCCTCGAACCAGGCCCCGTAGAGGAGGTCCACCGCGTCCACAACGTCCCCGGGCTGCAACACAAGATCAAGATTCAGACTCAGAATCATAAGCTTGATACCTGGTTCAGTTTACAACAATTCCGCAATGATGTGAAACAAGGTTTTTAAAATATTAGGCCTGATCATCAAAATAAAACCACACTTCAAGCACAACGAGAGATCGATATAAACTCGCCGTCTCGCACCTTTCTGCGGCTGACAGGACGAGGCGCGCGTCGGTTCTCGACCTCTCTCAGACTCGTAGGCTTGAAGTTGGTCGCCTAGCTTTGTTCAACCATGAAATCTTAATAAAAGAATAGGCCTAGAAATAGTCAACCAAAATAGCTCATCCATCAACGCGTCCGGAAAAAGCTAAATCACTAGCCCACTTGACAGTCCCAACCTATCGAAGTCACTCGCAATTGCGAGTAGAATAATTTTAAAACCCCAATGATGTTTATCGATTGCTTTTCACTTGTTTTCCAACACACCTGCAGGACGTATTGTAACAAGATATTATTATGATGTAAGATGTCCGGACACATGTTCGCCATTATGAAACCAGCAAATGAAGGTTATGAATGAAGTTTTAACGTAGGCCTGCTGCAACATGACATACCTTATTGAAATAAAACTGTTACGACTTTTACTTGTTCCTTATCAAATGCAAGGTATACAAGGAACATGTAAAAGTCTTATAATTTTATATCAATAACCAAATTGTTCTAAATCTCTGCTTATATTATGACGTAGGTACCTTGTAATACAAACTGGTGCACCCTTCAACCGGCTTGGCGTACATGAGGTCCTGGCAGTCGGACTTCTTCGACGTCCCCTCTTTGTCCGCGTCAACTTCCGGGCCGCGTCGGCCTTGACATGATCTGGATGACGTCGTTCAGTTTGACATCGTAGTCAAACATCTTGTATCTATCTTCAAGCTACAAGGAGACGTAATAATATTAATAATAATAATAAATAAATTTATTTAGAGTCTACCCACTCGATACGCTAATCTGATTTTCAGTGGGGGACAGTTAATCAAAGCAACCAAGCCAACCCTGTAGGCCCCGACGCAATTGACGAGTGAGCGATAACCAATCAAAGATTAATATTTTTTAATAGGTAATATAGTAATCAGTGGCATGGACAGTGCGAACACCCGCGGATTAAAGCCAGAATCAACAAGGCCGATTCAGAAAACCTTGAATTTATTATGTGCCTCGTTGCTAGGACGGGTCCAAAGTCACTGTTTACAAACTCCTAAGACAAGAACTGATGTACTTTAGCGGGAATCGAACCCTGGACCTTCTGCATTGGAAGCAGATATGTTAACCACAAGACCAACAAGCCACACAAACAGAAGTCAACCTAGTAATACACGTAATGCTACTAGGAGAGAAGGCGGCACAGGTAAAAACATAGCCTACTTATTGATGAAATGTTCAATTCATAGAAAACATTCAATATTATTCTTATGCTGGGTTCAGAAGCCGACGAAAATATTAGGCTGGCATAAACGACGTAGACCAATGTATCTGGTGGTCGCTTGACACAATGTCATGCAGCGCGGATTTTAAAACTGATTATTTGGTATTCAGACATTTTCAAGTGTAGGCCTACACAAGTGTACAGAACAATAACAGACTCACTAGAATGCCAACCGGTAGGCCTAGCTCCATTCTTTAATTTTTGTAGATAGAGCACACTGAACTTCCGGCGAGGAAAATAGAAATTGTTTCTATTTTCAACAACGTCAAAGGGGGAGGGGCGCATAGGCGTACACTAAGCTATCACATACCGGTAGGCCTATTATCAATCTCTAGGGTCATGTCTAGTCTAGAGACGTGGGTCGGAAATTTAAACCGGAAAATTTTCCTTTTTTGGAAAAATTCAGCAAAAAATTTCCCATATTGCTATTAGATAATCTTTTTATTTCCCTTTCATTAGTTTTTACTTGAGGTCAAATTTTAACAACTAAGTTTGGGCCCATTGTATTCAAAGATAAAAAAGGCGGGTTTTTTAAATTGTTTTGCGGGGAAAATAGGCAAATTTAAAATTTAAAATCTGTGGGGCCTAGTTGACTCCAATTTGTTTTTATTTCTTTGTCTATTTCCCATTGATAACATTGATAATGATAAATTTTTTATGTATTTTTTTTTCTGTGGAAAATTTCCGGGGAAACTTTCCATAATTTTTTTAATTAATTTTTCCAGAAAACCCACTTTCACCAGCTCCTAGACCTAATATAAAAGGAAAAAACTGGGGTACTACCCTATTAACGCTTTGTTTACGACGGGATGAATTTTCGAATCTCAATGAAATTAGGGGGAACTCTACGATTCGGCCGAAGAAGTGGTTCATACTTTTTCAAACTATGCCTCAGTAGCCTATTTTTCTCTATTGTCAAAAAATTTTGTGTCAAATCAAAACGGTCATACAATCCTCACTTCCCAACTCCCAAAGCAGGGTCCCAGTGTGTGAGGCCCTGGCAGGCAGTACTGTTAGCGGGACATGTGACCAGTTTGGTCCCCAGGCAATTTTAAAATTTAAACCCCAAAAAGTGCAATTTTTGTGCCTTTGGAGTATGGACTTTTTTTGCACAAAAAAATGTGTGACAAAAATGAAAAAAGGTTTTAATGTAGGGTACCAACGCAAGAAAAAAGCATTTATTTGTCTATGCGGGGGGTGAAACAAAACAGCAAAAACTTTTTTTTCCCTTTCTATGAAACTTAATTGAAAGTCAGTAGGCCTGGGCCCTTAAGACCGGGTTTTTTTATAACGGCTTTTTCGGGGTTTGGTCGAAAACGCGCTAATTTTTTGGATGTAAACCACTGAGTTGCAACGCTTTTTGGAAAATTGAGTTTTTTTTCAACACATCCAAAAAACATAAAATCTTTGAGTTACTCGAGTAACTTTGATGGGCTGTGCTCATTCTGTCAGGTCCGGTTTTTTTAGAAAGTGTTTGTCCAGCCGTTACAGGTGTGAAGGTTGAAACACTAGGTACCCTACGAGGTAATTGTATGCACTTTAAAAAACTAAAAGTGAAAACCCTCGTTCAACCCAAGGGGATTTAACTCCAGTAAAAAAAAACCAGTTTAAGTAATAGGCCAAATGTAAGTGGGAATGTGGGTTAAAAAATTCCGTTTTAAACATTTTGACTAATTTTTCCGGGAAAAATTTTCCATAATCCAAATCATGTTTTAAATTTTTTTTGTCAAAAACAAAAAAGAAAATGTTTTCCCAAGACAAAAAAATTTGCGGGTTGGTGTTTGTTGAAAAATCTAAATTTTCCAAAGTGTCATCTGTTCCCACTAGTCAGCGTTTATAGTGGGCCACTAGTACTTCTGTACTTGAGTTAGAGTTAGGTGAAGTTACATATTTTTGTCTTTCTTTTAGGCCTAAGCTGCCCCCAAATGCAGAAAGAAATAAATTGCTTTTTTTTCCTGAAAAAAAATATAGGGAAAAGGTAGGCCTGGGCTATGGAGGTTTCATAAAAAAAATTTATTTTTTTTGTGGAAAATTTCCCGAAACTTCTGGAATTTTCCCAAATTGAACCTTTCCGGGAAACCCCATCACGACAAGTGTGTAAGTATGGGTTTTACCAATTTGGGGTCAACTAGAATTCCGGACAAAGCCCCCAATTTAGGGGGCACAAAAGGGGGTTCTGGGCGAACCCCCAGCCCCCGGAGCGAAAAATTTTTTGGACCCTTTAACCTTCAAAACACCCCGGTCGAAATTTAAGATTCAAGATTTGGATATATCGTTGGTTTGAATCTGGGATAAACTCGTCATTAATTAAAAATTATAAAAACAAAGCTTAAATTAAATTCTATTTTTTGTTTTTTTATTACAAAAGAATTTTTTGGAAAGATAAATATATTTAAAAAGTTAAAAAAAATGAAATCCATTTTTAAACGTTATCCAATTTGTTTTTAATTAGGTATTTTTGGCCTACATTTGTTGAAAATAACTATTTACAAAAATTTAATGATGATTTATTAATTACCGTGGTCCGTAGGTACCATTTACTATTTTGTTTTAACGAAATTCATTTTTTCTGTTTGCGCCCATTGCTGATTGTTTTACTTTGGGCCTTGGCCGGCGGATTTAAGTAGCGCCTGCGCCTCCCCAAAGTGGGTTGGGAGGGGGGTAGTGGGACAGGGCAGTCTCGACTCGACTAGTAAAGTAGACTACAAAGGCGGCTACATAAAAACAAAATTTTTATTCCAAATTACCAAACCAACTGGTCCCAAACTTTTAGAGGAAAAAAACACATTCACGCAATCTCAAAAAATTCAATAAAATGTATACAAAATGACTTTTTCAAAAATTCCGGACAAAGTCCCCGCCCCGGAATGAGGAAATTTCCCTTTTTCCAGACAAAGCTCAAATCAGGACGTCCGGAAAATTTCCGGCGGTGGAAAACCCTAGTAAGTAAGATCTTTATTACCATGACAAGTAGGTACGACCCTTTAAAACAGGTGAACAGTAGCCTAAAGTTTTAATATAATTAAAAAAAAAACAAAATGTAAAAACCATGGGGGAAAGAAAGATCTTTATTCCCCGACAAATAGGGATGCTCTTTAAAACAGCTAAAGGGAACAGTAGCTACTAATAAATATTAAAAGTAACAAAGAACTGTAGGTACAACAAGCCCATCCCCCCGCAAACCTCTTAAAATTTTATTAAAAATTTTTTTGTTTTGGCCTGATTTCGTCTCGAGTCCCTATATGCGTAATAGGCACCCTACGTCTTCACCAATTCAGTAGATCTCAACACAATCTATTTGTAATCGGCACAATTTTTTTTAAAACGACGCAACCAAAATTTTAAAAAAACTTGTGCAAGGGACGAGTTTTTTTTTTTGTCAAAGACTTTTGGTCGTAGGGGGGTGTAGTGTTGTGTGGGTGGGGTGTGTGTGTGTGTGTAAAAAGTGTAAAATTCTACATTCTTTGGAAAGTGGGAGGCCTATAGGCTACTGGAAGATGGGCTGTTTGGGCCCGCTGCAAGAAGCAAAATCAGTCGCTTCTAAAGTCGGTTCAAGGGAAAAGGGTTTGGCCAGGAGTTAAACTTCTCCGCCGGCTCTTTCCCCCACCATGCGCTCGGCTACTCGACAGGATGAACGACTATTGACATTTCCACGAGATGGGGCCCTCAAAATAATGGGAATTGGCTAAGAAATTTAAAAACTCGCCATTTTTTTTTGTTTTGTAACTTTTATCGAATTATTTGGGTTTTGAAAAAACTAACATAGGGTCTACCCCCGTTTTTTTTCCAAAAAAACAAAAAAATTAAGTTCCGTTCACCCCTTTAAAAAGTGGTCTTTAAAATCAAAATAAAACTAAACCTAAGTAGTTTTTTTAATTTCCCCCTAAGTCAAAAGGGTTTTAAATTCACGCCCCGGGTCAAGAAAAGTGACGTCCTGTTCTTGGCTGGCGAGGTGTTGCAACCGGGACATCCCCTACGAGTGTAACGCGCGAGGGAGGGCCCCTTTTCTGTCGAAATAGGGCTGTTTTTAATAAACCAAAGCGGGGAAACCTCGTTTACAAACACTAACAAAACATATAGCATGGTCACAACACTTGTTTTGAAAACTACTCAATAAAGAGCTATTGGATAGCCCGTTTTTTCGTAAAAAAAAAAACAGGGTTGCCCCGGGAAGTATCGAAAATTTGAACTGGAGACCTCCCAAATTTGTCTCGCGTGTTACGCTTTACTATCTATCAAATTATAAAGCCCGTAAAAAGATAAACAATTTAATCAGTGGCATGATGTATATATATTTTACCTCATTATTATTATATACTATATTGAGTAATATTAGATATAATACAATACTAGTAAAAAATAAACGTAGTTTTTGGGAGTGTTTTTTTTTCTCACCTCTTAATTAAAAGCTAATCGTTTTTCGAGTAGATGCAGGCTGGCACTATAGCTTATATTTGAAAATTCCAAAAAAAACAAGATAAAAAAACACCGTAACAGCATTTGGACAACAAACAAAGAGTCTGGGGATAGTGCATCACATTTAAATTTTATCTTTCGCTGGTACCCAGGGGGGGGGGGGGGCGGGGGGCACTTGCGTATATCTAAAAGCAATTGTCCAAACCAGAATTTTATAATTTGTAAAAATCACTCGATACTTGTGCTAATGGAATGGAATGGCCGTACCTAGCGTAGAGACAAGACAAGACACTAAATGAAATGAAATTTTTTAAGGAAATATGATAGTTCCAAGTACACAAAAAAAGTCATCGTCAAGACTCAAGATAAGACTGAAAGTGCACCCTAATTGGTACGTTATTCACCTTCTCCTGCTTATTCTATTGTAACAGTGACATGACTGCTGTGCTCCATACGCAAGATTACAAGATTGTATAGGCAGATGTAGGCCTACATGTTATTAAATCAATCCAGAAATTACCAAATCCATCTCAGCCGGGTTGAGAGATGCACATGTGTTTTGTTTCGACCTAATTTAAACCGAGTATCAATGTCTTATCCCCCACCCTCCTTCAAAGCTTGTGTCGCGTGCTAAGTGATAGCCCAATAAGATGACGCACCTCGCCTCGACACTCTGCCGGCCGCTACTCGTGCACTGTTGCCACGACTGATAAGTGGGGAAGATAAACGAAATTTCTTTGCACATTTAACAATTAATTTAGCGTTACTACGATTATTTTTGGTCAATCATTTGTTGTAAATGGAGTCTACTTAGGTAAACAGATGTCTGTGTAAACCTTAACATTAGAGGTGAACGATCCCTTTAAGCTATGTAAACACATGTAAATTAAACACATGTTAATTTTAGCTTTGGTGATAAGATTATGTAATCATCTATGTCGAAATAGTAAGTGAGTGAGTGAGTGAGTGAGTGGCAGAGTTGTGTTAAATGTTTGATAACTAGGAAGCTTCGCAAACGCTTTTTCAGGCACGTTGTTGGATGAGCGTAATTGTTTAAAAACGAAAAAAAGCGTAAAACTGCGATTTTCATAAGAAATAAGAATTCGATTACGCTCAAATTTCACACGAATATATTAATTCATTAAATTAACGTTTTCTGAAAAAATATATTACAATCAAATAAAGCATGTAGGTGTTAAAAGTCAAAGAAATTTAAAAAATCAGAAAAAATCGTAAAATTGCGATTTTCATGAGAAATCATTTTTTGATTGCGCTCAAAAACGTGGCAGTTATAAGTTCAGAGATTTCAAGGCCTCCACAAAATTTCATCGCAATTGGAGTATCCGTTTAGCCGGAATTGTGTTAACAAACAGCCAAAAATACAAAAAACAACACCTTGGATTTTTTTCTGCAGTGTAGTGAAATGAAATCTTTGCTCCGCTCGCTACGCTCATCCAACAATGACGGTGAACGATGAAGTGTTATTCAATATAATTGGATGAGCAAAGCGAGCGTTAGCGAGCGAAGCGAAGATTCCATTTCACTACACTGGAGAAAAAAACCCGGGAAAGTTTTTTTTTTTTTCTTTTTCTGTATTTTTGTGTGTCTGTTAACACGATTCCGGCTAAACCGATACTCAATTGCGATGAAATTTTAGGGAGGCCTTCGAATCTCTGAACGAAGAACTGCCACGTTTTGAGCGCATCGAAAAATTATTTCTCATGAAAATCCCAATTTTACGATTTTTTTCGTTTTAAAAAAAAAATTTCTTCAGCTTATAACACCTACATGCTTTGTCCGATTTTAATGTTTTTTTAAACAGAACCTTAATTTTATGAATTAAAATATTCTTGTGAAATTTGAGCGCAATAAAAAAACTTTTCTCGTGAAAATAAAAATTTTTACGTTTTTTCTTTTTTAAAACAATTTTTTGACTTATAACACCTATATGCTTTATCCTATTGTAATAATTTTTTTACAGAACCTTAATTTCATAAATTTATTATTTGTGTAAAATTTGTGCGAAATCGAATAATTATTTCTTATGAAAATTTCAATATTACCATTTTTCCTTTTTTTTAAATTACAATTATAATTAAAAAATTTAAAATTTAAGTTAATTTTCTTTTAAATTTAATTTATTTTTTAAAAAAAATCTTCAATTTTGTAATGATTTTTTCACAGAACACAGAAAATCCGCAAAAACACTGGCAGTTTAAATGCACCAATTACGCTCATCCAACAACGCGGCGGGATTTTAAGCGTTTTTCCTAGTACTAGAAAAAACGCTTAAGTCCCCCCCGCGTTGTTGGATGAGCGTAATTCGGTGCATTGAGCTGCCATGGGGTATGCGGATTTTCTGTTGTTCTGTGAAAAAATCATTACAAAATTTGAATTTTTTTTAAATTAAAATTTAAAAATTTTTTAAAAAAAATTTAAAACGTAAATTTAATTTTTTTTAAATTAATCGTAATTGTAAAAAAAAGGGAAAAAAACATAATATTTAAATTTTCATAAGAAATAATTATTCGATTGCGCACAAATTTTACAAGAATATATTTATTTATTAAATTAAGGTTCTGTGAAAAAATCATTACAATACTAGGATAAAGCATGTAGGCCTAGGTGTTATATGACAAAGAAATTTAAAAAATCGAAAAAAGTCGTAAAATTGTGATTTTCATAAAAAATGGTTTTTTGATAACGCTCAAATTTCACATGAATATATCAATTCATGAAATTAAGGTTCTGTGAAAAAATCATTACAATCGGACAAAGCATGTAGGTGTTGTAAGTCAAAGAAATGTTTAAAAAATCGAAAAAAAATCGTAAAATTGCGATTTTCATGAGAAATAATTTTACGATTGTGCTCAAAAACGTGGCAGTTCTAAGTTCAGAGATTTCGAAGACCTCCATAAAATTTCATTGCAATCGGAGTATCGGTTTAGCCGGAATCGTGTTAACAAACAGACAAAAATACATTTTAAAAAAAGAAAATAAAACATTCCGGATTTTTTTCTACAGTGTAGTGAAATGGAATCTTCGCTTCGCTCGCTACGCTCATCCAATAACGTAATAAAACACTCACTGATGGTGAATTAAAATGCATACAACAATTTTGTAAATAATTAAGGCATTAATACCATAAAGTCATAAACAACATAGGCCTAAACAATACCGGTAAGTGCCTCGTCAGTAAATGAAATCATAGACTAGCAAAGATTAACAATAACCACAGGGCCATTGTTAAATATCTGCAAATTCAAACATTATTGGATGAGCGTAGCGAGTGAAGCGAAGATTCCATTTCACTACACTGGAGAAAAAAATCTCAGAATGTTTTTGTTTTTTTTTCTTTTTTTTTTCCTTTCTGTATTTTTGTCTGTCTGTTAACACGATTCCGGCTAAACCGATACTCCGATTGCGATGAAATTTTATGGAGGCCTTCAAAATCTCTGAACTAAGAACTGCCACGTTTTTGAGCGCAATCGAAAAATTATTTCTCATGAAAATCGCAATTTTACGATTTCTTTCGATTTTTAAAAAAATTCTTCATAACTCCTACATGCTTTATCCGATTGTAATGATTTTTTCACTGAACCTTAATTTTATAAATTGATATATTCGTGTGAAATTTGAGCGTAATCAAATAATTATTTCTCCCCTGAAATCGCAATTTTACGATTTTTTAAATTTCTTCTGCTTATAACACCTACATGCTTTATCCGATTATAATGATTTTTTCACAGAACCTTAATTTTAAGAATTAATATATTCGTTTTAAAATTTGTGCGGAATCGAATAATTATTTCTTATGAAAATTTCAATATTACGATTTTTTCCTTTTTTAAAATTACGATTAGGCCTAATTAAAAAAAAATAAGTTAATTTTTTATTTTATTGTTGTTTATCCTTGTTGTTATTACATTTTTTAACAACAAGAAAAGGCGTCGACGCTAGCAAATATTTGCTAAAACACATGATATCTTTGTGGAAGTCTCGTGCCGCGAAGAGCCTTGCTAAAGCACGTGAAACTAACATGGCACTTGTAGTTGGTTCTCTCATAAGTACTCCTTACACATGGAAGGGAAATGACTTACTGGGCAGTCTTTGAGGGCGGGCGGCAGGTCGTTCCATGGGTTAACAACCCGAAAAGAAAAAGCACGTCGGCCAAGCACTCCTTTGGCCGGAGGGGGTTGGAGGCGGGGGTGCCTACTATCGTCGCCTCTCAACACGCGGCCCTGGATGATGCGCGTGCACACGTCAAAATCAGTGGCGCCACTGAGGCATCTTTTAAAAAACACCAGGTCGGTGTATTGCAGGTGCATGGTCATTGGCATACCTGCTTCTGGTCACAGGGTGGGGGGAGGTTACGGCATGTATGAAATGCAGTGCCCTTCTCTGCACCCTCTCAAGTTTGGTAGTGTTCTCAATGGTGGTTGGGTGCCATGCGGGGAGGCCGAAAGTCATGGTTAATTTGATTTAATTTAAAAAAAATTTCAACAAAGTTCTGATTTTTTCACAGAACAACAGAAAATCCGCAAAACACATGGCAGCTCAATTCACCAATTACGCTCATCCAACAACGCGGCGGGACTTAAGCGTTTTTCTAGTTAAAATGTACACCGTTTAATACGCCACATACAGTAGCCTACTTGAAAATAAATAAAAATAAAGATAACTTATGGGAAAAAACATTTGCAAACAATTATCGATCATCTTATAATAATACTCTACAGGACTTTCACAGATCTATAAGCGATTCAAATTGAATAACATTTAAAAAGATATCGAACAACTGTTATTAATTTAATTTATCCATATTTGTGAATAAAAATAAAAAAGTTGTTGGAGCATATCGGTAGGCCTACACGAGAACCTGTGTTTGGAGATCGAGAACAATGAAACGAGTTGTGGGAGCAAAACACAGCAGACACAAATTATTACATAGATTATTATATTATAATCTTATCACCAAAGCTAAAAACAACATGTGTTTTTTACATGTGTTTACATAGCTTAATTTCTGGTGTTTTTTGTGATTCAAAAACGAGGGTATGTTAGTTTTTCTTCAATAATCCAAACAATTCGATAAAAGTTACAAAACAACAAAAATGCGAGTTTCTAAATTTCTTAGCCAATTACCATTATCTTGACGGGCCATCTCTGTGGAATGTCAATAGTCGTTCATCCTGTCGAGTAGCCGAGCCGCATGGTGGGGGAAGAGCGCGGCGGAGAAGTTTACCTGCCTCGGCGCAACCTTCCCTTGACACCGACTTTAGTAACACTCGAAAACTGCATTGACAAATCATTCTACATCGTAAAAGTTAGACGCTATTTATGTTCATGTGCAATTGCTGCCAAAATACTAAAGCTAGCACTGCTGAATGCTGGATGTAGGCCTACATATTGGACCTAAGGCCAGGTCCTAGAGCAGGGGTGAACAAATCCACAAAAAAGTTAGGGGCCTGGAAAAATAAGTAGGGGCTAGCAGTACCTATCGCGGTAGGCGAGGCCTATAGCCGGGGTCTTGGGCGAAGCACCAGCCGCCGGAGGCAAATTCGCCTTCGGCAAATTTGTTTTGAGTATTGAGTAGTGTTTGATTGCCTAAAACGCGATTTCAAGCGAATTTGTATCAACGTGTACGCTTAAGTCCCATCGCGTTGATGGATGAGCTTTTTTTAAAGTTTTTATATTAAGTGGAATCTCTTATCTTCTTTAAGTGCTTTTTGAATGCATTGTAGGTGATTGTTGTCAAGTTTCTATTGTTAGGGCCTATTTGTTAATTGTTATTACCCTATATTCCTCAAAAAACTTATATTAAAACCTTTATTTCTATGTAGGCCTATTCTGGATAACTTTTTCAACTTTTTCTCTACTACGGTACATCACATAACCTTAATGTCCGTGTGAAATATGAACGTTGTAGCCCCACCCGTTTGGTCAGAATCGGCCCAAATGCCACGAAAATATCGCACTAAAAATAAAAAAAATCATAAAAGTACGATATTCATGAGAAATATTTCTTCGATTGTAGGCCCTACCCAAAAACAATAGCCTACAGCTCTAAGTTCAGAGATTTCGAAGGTCCCCTTCAATTTTCATCAAGATCGCATATATGCCGTTTGCCCGGTAGAGAGCGAACAAACGGACAAAAAAAAAAAAAAAATTGGGGGGGGGGGGGGGGGGTCAGTGAATTGAAGTCTTTGCTTCGCTCATCCAATATAATATAACTTGTAGAAGTAGTTGGTAGTTGGGCCTAATGTTGCATTTGATAAATGAAAAACACTCACCAATATTGGCTGCAAGGTGCTTGTTTAAATTTTTTTCCCCCTTGATTATTTTTCTTGATGATCTAGGGGCCAGCATGAAATTTTTTATTCACCCGGGCGAGCGGGCGACCGGTAATTGTCCACCCCTGCCCTAGGGCCTGGGTAAACATTACACAATAGCCCCTATATATGTGTAGGCCCCACCTTCTTTCGGTGTAAAGAAATTTAAACTAGGCCTAGGAAGCTTCGCAAACATTTTTTCAGGCACGTTGTTGGAAGAGCGTAATTGTTTAAAAACAAAACAAAAAAAGTAAAATTGCAATTTTCGTAAGAAATAATTATTCGATTACGCTCAAATTTCACACGAATATATTAATTCATTAAATTAAGGTTCTGTGAAAAACTTATTACAATCGGATAAAGCATGTAGGCCTAGGTGAATTTACAAGTCGAAGTAATTCTTAAAAATCGGAAAAAATCATAGCCTAAAATTGTCATTTTCATGAGAAATAATTTTCCGATTGCTCTAAAAAACGTGGCAGTTCTAAGTTCAGAGATTTCGAAGGCCTCCAGAAAATTTCATCGCAATTGGAGTATCGGTTAAGCCGGAATCGTGTTTACAAACAGAAAAAATTCCCCCAAAAAATAACAATTTTGGATTTTTTTCTCCAGTGTAGTGAAATGGAATCTTCGCTTCGCTCGCTACGCTCATCCAATAAATAAAATTTGTATAGGCCTAGTCTACCCACTCAGTCACGGCTAACTGATTTTCAGTGGGGGACATTAAATCTAAAGTCGACCAGCCCAAACCGCTGTGGCGTGACACCATTGCGGGAGCGAAAATGACCACAGAGACGGCATTTAAGTAGGAAACACCGATCTATCAAGCTGGACACGATTACACCCGCGGACAGCGCCAGAATCAACAAGACTAATTCGGAACAACCTAAGAATTTATTATGTGCCTCGTTGCTAGGACGACTCCAAAGTCACTGTTTACAAATTCCTAGGCCAAGAACTGATGGACTTAAGTCCATAAAAAACTTCTGCCTTTGGCGGGAATCGAACCCAGGACCTTCTGCATTGGAAGCAGAGATGGGTTATTATGAACAATTCCGTATTATTGTCAAATTTGAAAAATAACTTTCAAAAAGGCTTTACTAAGCATCACTAGTCGACATTATTAACGTTTCAAAACGCGCTTAGGCGGGTTAGGGCCCTACATTAGAAATGTGTAAAAAGTAGGAAAAACATTAGTGTCACCTGCAAGGCTGTATGCCCAAGTGGTGTAGCCTACTAACCACGCCACGGTGCATCGCGCCCCCCCCCCCCCCCCAAACCCCCTAACCTACTTTTCTCAGCAAAAAATCCACTGGTAATTAAACAAATTACCCAATTATAGTTGGACTTTACATGCCAACCCCCGTAGGGCGGTAATATGGAAAAATGACACAGCCGATTTTGAACGCGGGTAAAACACTGCGGGACATTTCACTGTCGTTGGTCCGCCATGTATGTTGGACATTAACATCTTGGTTTTACTTAGTACAAACCTTTTTCACTAAAATACTCCACCTACAAAACCTTTAACATCGCTATTTTGAATATAGGCCAAAGGACTTTCAACGCAGCAAATGAATTTGTTTAAAACACTTGACGTTAAAGGCGGGTTTTGAAGGTTGGTTTTTTTTTGTTACTATAGGTAGGGGAGTAGGGGTACTTGGTTACAAGTTCAGAACGTTTTTCAATTTTTTTACATATACATGTGCAAATTTTTTGGGAATGAGACCTTTGTCATAGTAAGAATACAACCCTTTGATCTATGATATGTGTACTACAAAAATCTTTCACATTTGTGACCACTACTATAAATATCCACAGATAGAAAATTATTAACATGTACCAATGTACCTCCATAGGCGGGGCACATTGGTACTAGTATGGGGCACTTGGTAACACACTGTCTTTTTACTGGTCAGTATTTACCAGTTAGGCCTACATAAGGGGTTTTGTTTAGTTTATGGATGTCAATAGTGGTTTACCTACCATGAGCTAATAAACTTGTCCACATAGTATTAGGTTGTGTGCTTAAAATTAGCTAACGTTAAACTACCTTTTTGTGGGAAAAAATATCTAGATGCGAGGTTTGCCTACAATATACTTATACTACACTAGAATCTTTTTACTATGTATATATATACTAAATTACTTAATCTGTGGTCCTAAGGATCGCTGCAACAGTAGGTCTACAGATAGATGTTTTTATTAACACTATGCTGGTGCATACGGGCCGTAATGTACCAATGTGCCCCAAGGGCTCTGTACCAATAGTGCCCCATCGTGTAATTGTTTAGAAATAAATTCAAAAAATTTGAGTTAGGTGTACTCGTAGCAATGTGCTTACAATTTAATCAGATAAATTGCCGTCATCACAAAAACAAAAATAGCTTGAATTACCTACTAACATTATAATCAAACCATTACAATTTTTTAATCACAACTATTTTTACTTTCCACATCACTAAATTACAATTTTTTCATAACTTAGCCATTTATCACTTGGAAATGGCTCAGAGTTTTTCAGAGCCTGGTAGAGTTCCTCACTGCATCTAGATCCACTCATAATATACACTGCTGAACATTAAACTGGTGGCAAAATTCAAACTGTACAATGTGCCGCCCTGTACCAATGTCCCCCCCTTCTCCCCTAAGGCCTAACACCAAAAACGTGATGATTCTATTGGATTTTTTCAAATTATGTATTGTTAGGTACTTGCAGTGAGTAGGCCTACAACATCTCAGCATGGAGTTGGACAGTACTATTTATAACTCCATGATCTCACCATACGTAGTCCTAGGCTGCGTCACTCCTCCCCACTGTCTTATAGTTCATGTTTTACAACATTTTACACATTTCCAAGGTAAGCGCCGTTGTGAAACGTTAATATGTTGACCAGTGATGCTTAGTAAAGCCTTTTTAAAAGTTATTTTTCAAATTTGACAATAATACGGAATTGTTCATAATTAGGCCTACCCAGAGATGCTATAGGCCTAGGCCTACTGTACGGTACACAAGACCGACGAACCATTCCATGTTTCGCTCCTAATCATCACCAATTAGGCCCTAGACCCCCCCCCTTTAATCCTAACAATAACGCACATCACGCAGTTGATGGTGCCCACAGGAGAAGCATTTGATTCTCTTGACGGCACATTTCAACACTTTATATTCCGCCGTAGAATTGTATGAGCGTCCGAACCGAATAGCGCATATTATAAGGGCTCAAAGATAACATTGGAAGGATGTGGCGACAGGGTGCGGGCATGTGGTGGGAGCACGCAATTGCTTCTATGACCGGTCTGGGACTAATTTTGAAAACTTGTGGATGTAGGGCCTAGGCCTAGGTATAACGAGCATAGAAACTTTCACATACCGTACCCATTTCACTCCATGTTAATTTATGAATGCTATTCAGTATTCTACAGGGCGCTTCAATCTGGCGCGATATGGCCAATACGTGAGCATAAACTTTGCGTAGCTCTAGGGCCTAGCCTAGTTTATCCATAGGCCTAGACTGGCTATCCTTTGGCATAAACAATTAAGGCCTAGCCATAGAGTAGGGCTAGTAGATCCTAGCCCAGCAAACCCAAAGCTAGGCCTAGTTTTAGGGTCAACATAGGCCCTAGACCTAGGCCTAGCCTAGGGCTTAAGCGTCGTATGCCTAGGTTAGGTAGGGGGCTAGGCCCTAGGGACCTAGGCTTAACATTTTGACGGTTGGCTAGCCCTATACTATAGCCGTAGGCTAGGCTAAGACTTTGCACACAATTGTTAACAACATCCGCTTACCTGTTTTCCCACGGTAGAACCAACGCTGCTTCTTCTGCAAATGTTAAGCACTTCACATATTTTAGCTTTACCGTCAAACGGGTGGTAAGCTTCGAATATGTTTATTAGCCGCTGCTTTATACAATCAATCGTTCTTAATCTGGATATACATTTCGAAATGTACTTGTTTTCAAAACAGCACTCTGTACTTTTACGCCATTAAAACTTCGGCGTCTTCCTAACCACCTGTCAATGGTTATAGTTGGCGCAGTTAGGTTAGGGTGACAGACAAGCTGACTTAGAACTGCGGGAAACACATTGCAATAGCGCGGGAAAAAATGCCGAATGATCCTTCTTCGTGGCCTCAACTTTCGTCAACGAGCGGCCCATCTGTCTTCAATTTTTTCCAAGAACTCACAGAAAAGGAAGATATTCTCAACCATCTGTTTTAATTTTTAACTGCTTTGAAATCTGGGGGGGTGGGTCCGTTCGAATAAGATGGCGCGAAGATATATCGCGGCCTATAACAATTCTTGTAGAAGATAGGAAAGTATGTACATGTAGGAAATGAGAAAGAAAAGGGTTGACAAAAGATTTAAATCAGAACTAGTAGGGCAATGTATTAACTTAAGGCCGCGTTCACATAATTGTTTTTGTTATAAGAAATCTGATATCCTGATTGGTTAGTAATATTTCAGTGGCATGTCATAATGAAGTTATTCCTTTTTTTTGGTCGTCGTAAAAATAATTGACGTCGATTGGGGTGTCTAAGAAATTTTTTTTTGTTTAACAATTTTTAAGACTTAAAACGTGAACAAAATTTTAAAACGTATGTCCTATCCCTTTTTTAACTAAACCCAATTTGTGAAGGCCCAATCAACCAAAATTAAAAAAATAACTATGGGGGGCCATAGTTTCCCCTTTTTACTATTTAAATCGATTCTAGCAATTTCATACAAGAAAATAATAAATAATACAATATTGTCCCAAAGGTTGGCCTATATAGTCCAGCTAACTTTATCTTTCAAAATGTACGTATCTGTATTACCATCAGCTCTTAATGTCCATTCAAAATTTAAACTTTTGTAGCCTCATCAGTTTGGTCAGAATCGTCGGTCATTATTGAAATTGACGAATTAGGGAGTTGCTTGCTGTATAAGGTGCCAGAATTTGTCAGTGCATCGCGGCATCTAATGGGCAGCTAGTTATATGTTGTCCCACAATAACTCACATTCAAGGGAAGGAGGGAGGGTAGGTTCTGCAATATATTGTACACGACGGTTAGGGGAAATAAGGGGGGGGAGGACCGCAATAGGCTGCAGGAGGGACATTACAGGGGCAGGGGGATCATCCAAAGATCCAGTGGAATGCAATCCATTCAGATGTATAATGCAACTACAATTCTACAATAGACGATTTTCAAAATCATCAGTCCGTTCGACTTGCATTGTTGCAATTAACAACACAAAATCAAAACTAACAACTACTGATTAAATTACTAGTTAGTTGAGTGTGAGTGTATATTGGTACAACTGAGATGACTAGCATCACTATCCAAACACGTATTGCAAACCTGATTTTATTTGGGATCACCGTCCGGCAAATTCATGGGTTCGTAGCAAACTTTCACCCGAACGTACAACATTACAAAGGCTGTGAGTTCCGCGTGATGACCCAGTTGTTTGATTGTTGTGTCATCTTCTGCGGCGCGGCTGCTCAAGTCCAGGTTAGGTATCCTCTCTCTTAGGGCTGAGCTATGACATAACATTCAATTATCGATATCACAAAAAAATTTCGATATGATATGATTGATATCAATATATCGAAATTCGAAATGTAATTGTAAATTTTTTAGAGTGGGTTTATTTTTCATAATTTGTGGCCAAATAGGGTTGATAAGGTATCACCATAAACCTATTGAACGATTTTTACGATCTTACAATCGCGTTTTATGACCCGGCACCTCCACCAAAATTACGAAATTTAGTATTTCGATATGAAATCAAATATCGATATCGAAAATATTTCCAATTATCGATATCATATCGAAATATCAATTTTTTTGCCCAGCCCTACTCTCTCTTAATGTCACTCTTAGGAATTGGGTGTGGGATAGCCTTGTTGATTCTGGTGCTGTCCGTGGGTGGAATCGTGTCCAGCTTGATTGATCGGTGTTCCCTACGTAAATATGCCGGTCTCTAGTTGGTCATTGTTCGCTCGTCGATGGTGTCGGCCCCTACAGGGTTGGCATTGAGTGGGTAGACTCTAAATACAAAATTATTTATTTATTTTTATTTAGAGTTGTATTATACAGTACACAAGAAACCTCCCGTCACATCGTACCATCACAAATGAATATACATTCTCTCTCCTATTGAGCACGTCTTAAAACAACTTATTTGACTCGGAACACGTAAAACTACGCTGGAAAGTGGAGCGCGCCCTGAGGCTATTATTTCTAATGTCTATGAGAATAGCTTTAGATCATACAAAATGTTACAATCTCACTTTACTGTGGAAAATTAAAATTTACTATACTAATCTAAACAATCACAAATGACGTAGAAGAATATAATTCTCATTTCATCTTCTCGATCCTTCTCAGTTCGGTATCTGGGCTCTCTTCTTCCAGACCTTCTCGACGCAGTGCTTCGTGGCCTGGAATCAGAAGACGCACAATGTCATTGGGATGTCTCGTTTGCACGGAAAATAAATATCAATGTTATTCGGTTTCATCACACAGTAGATAAATTTGTAATTGATGTGAAAAGACACTCAAAACTGGTAAATTATTTATCATAACCATCGTAACCTGCAACACACAGCAAGAGAGAAGGAAAGAGTCGGTTACGAGAGCACGTGATTTCTACAGAGAGGCTCTGATCAGCATCGATTCTACTACTTGTTCTAAAAGAGCTCGGAGTTTGAATACGTACTGGTAGTTCAGTTTCAAATCAAGTTTGAACACCTGGTAGGCCTGTGTCCAATTTAAATACAAATTTTTGAGTGATTGCACATCCTCTGTTGTATATCAGTTTTTATAACTGACATAAAAAAAAGCGTTTTAACTAGAGATGAACCGTAGCCGATATTGAGAATCGGGCAATACTAGTGGAATCGCACAATACTAGTGGTATCAAGACGATTTTGTCAATACCTCAACCGATCCCATATGTTCAATTTCAGTTGATCTACTATTGTTCAAAGAAACTGTCTTTCACTATATCGATCGTTATAAAAGTGTAGGCTACTCCCATGTCCTTGTAAGAAGCAAGTTTCCTTATTGGGAGTATTTAATTGTACTGTTTTGAGATCACACTATGGAGGGAATTCTAAATCTGTTTACAGAAAAAGTGGAGCTGGTGGTCGGACTATTAGATTGGTCCGTCTTTAATTAAGGTTGGGACTTAACATCGATTATTTGCCTTGAAGCAAAAATTGACTTTTGATTGGACATCAATTTGCCAACTTTAAAAAAAAGTTAAGTGCAAGTATATTTTATTTTTTAAGTGCAATTGCTTCTTAAACCACATAAGAAACCATGTATTTACTTTTTGCATAAGCATATGATCTATTTTTTTATTTAAAAAAAAAATGAAAAAAATGACAAAAATTATAAAACTTTTTTTTTTGTTTGTAGTGGTAGCGGTACGCAAAATAATACTGCACTTTTTGAACAGGGTTTGCCACTTTGCACAGTTGTAGGTGGAACCAAAAGAAATTTTTTTAAGGGATGGGGAGGCACTAAAAAATTTCCCTTAGAATTCAAAATGGCGGCCATTTTCAAAACGATGTTTTCAGATACAAAAATTCTTTTGATGTGTCTAATAAATCATGTTTGGTATCGTTTTCGTAATATTTCCGACTCGAATAGCACAAAAATAATGTTAAAATAAAAATCCAGTGAAATTTCTAGAAGTTTAACATATATTTAGTAGTATTTTCAAGAAAATCTTCATAGATTGGGTCCGACATAGAAACTCTTTACCCTACCCTTGTAAATGCTTCTAACATAAAATTATTATGATTTAAATGTTTAATTTAAAAACCCAAATTCTTTTTTTTTATTTTTTGGCCAGTCATTGCTGCGGCAACCAGAGGTGCTCAACAGGTGGTTAATGATTATTGTGCGATTAATATGCTCCCCTTTTTTAACGCGGTTTGGCACTTGGCTCAGTTGAAGCTGGTACCCAAAAGATTTTTTAAGATGGGGAGCATTTAAAATTCCCTTCGATCCAAGATGGCGGCAATTTTTGGAAATGACCTTTGAACTCAAAATTTTGCTCAAAACGACAAATAATATCATGTTTGGTGTCAAGTCCATATGAATTTGAGCCAGAAAAACACGAATTTGACCTAAAAATATTAATGATACGTACAGTTTACAAATTCACTACGGCTATTATCACAAATCGACTAATTGATAGGTTTTTAGTAAAGAATATAGGTATTTAAGATTTTCTGTTTAAAGCAATTTTTTTAACTTCTATGCCGCGTCTTCACTAATTTTTCCCCACATTGCTCTCTTGGCAGACCGCTTGCCTTTGAAATTAAAAGCAGACACTTTTTTACAATCAGTAAATGTGTGAAAATATCTGAGTCCTATGGTCAGTTTGCCTTTGTTACCTATGCGCAGCTCACCATTTGCTGAAATCAAAGGGGGGGACAAGCCTGTTTTCGTCCCGGAAAAAAGTCATCTAATTCAATTTCCCTGTGCTGACTTCAATGAATAGTTTAGAGAAAAGCTGCTCATCAGTCATCACACTTCTTATTCTTGTTGCCTGCCGACGTAATTTTAGTTTAGCCGTGAAGATCTTTTTGTTCACTGTCTTTAAGGGTTGAAAAGTAGTTATTAATTTTATCAACTATATATACCTCCTTTACAACCTTATACGATTGATGCCATCATCTACAAGAGAGTTTAATGTGTCAACACCTTCCTTGCTCACTAACACCCGGCTGTCAATTACTATAAGATCTTCCGCTTAATTCCAAGAACGTATTACCAAATTCTAAAAAACTGTCTTTGAGTCGACAATGCTATGAATCAATAATAATAATATTGTTAAATGTAACACTAAGAATCCACTTTATAAATTTAAGTACTAGCTTACATAATACCCAACGTAGTGGTATCATTTGTATATATTTTATACATTATAACTTTTTATACACATACTTTTATATACTTTGATTGAATACTACATAATTAGGTTTATACATACCAAGATTCAACGTCATCTGCCATCTAAACCTGAATTGCCACAAAATATTATGCGCCCACACACAAGCCTCTCTCATGTGGGCATTCACCTTCATATTATGTAAATCAATGTTTGTTTTCTATGTTATATATTATCTGTTATCAATGAAGTTGAATAAAAGCGTGCTAAAATTGAATCTGAAATCTAAAATCTGAAATCTGAGCGCAAGTGTCTTCCCTAAACATAGTCTGGTATGCTGAGTATTGCTCATGTTGTCGAAGAATACTTGGGGTTTCATCTTGTGCGGGAATAAATTCACTGTGTAACCTGCAGACTTTAGGACCTGCAACTGACCACCTCCAAAGAAGCCACTGGATCTTCTGTTAGGCCCTCTACACCACGGTCGGCCCACCCTTAATAAGAGCATTATTTTGTTCGTGTGCGTTATCTAATGCAAGGGCAGAGAATGGTCTGGGAGTCTTGTAGAGTATATAGTTTTCTACTACAGAACTCACGGTGAACGCTGAGAGCTGTGTTTGAGAGCTCTTCAAGGTCTTTTAAAATGAATTGTCAATCAGTGAGAGTGATGTGTGTGATCAAAACAAGAAACCAAGGAACTATGCATTTGAGAGATTCTTTGAACAGGTTACAGCTACCATTTTTAAGTTGCCATTGGACTAAACTTTGCTGAGCTTGCATGGCCCCCAAAAGCGCTCACTCAGGTGTTCATAGGCGCAGCTCCGTGGGTGCAGGAGAGCCAAAGCACCCACGAGATAGATTTATGTAGGAGCTGTGCACCCACACAAATCATCACAAATCATCATCAGTCCAAACGGCAGTTCTTCTGCGCATCCACACAAAATACGGAATTGAATGGTATATAGCAAGATTTATTTTTTCAATGTAACAATAATTGTAGTAGGGCTGATTCGAAACTACCGCAAAGCCCCCAGTGCCAACCACTAGCGGGGATGTAATAAAATCTATCACCTCAGTGACTCACTTCTATTTGGTGGGTTTCCAGTTTTGACTGCACAAAAACTACATTATTTTTGGGATTGCATTCAGCCCACAACTTTTTTCTAAAACGCACCAAACGCACTCTAAAAACCTGATTTTCACAATTTTCGACTATTGTTGGGGGGCTTCGCCCCCCGAAACCCCCCCCTGTAGTCCCCATATACTACCTCCGGGATATTAATTTTTACCTCACCAGTCAAACTACTCCAGAATCGCCACTGCTCTACCCCATATAGTTTGTCTATGTTTTGAGCACCCACAGTCGTTCTGAAAAGTGGCGCCCCTGCAGGTGTTGATGATTTATGCTGAACGGTTGGTAACATTACCAATTTTGCATGCATGTTAATGAAGTACTTTTATGTAGATATCCACACTTGGTTGCAAGTAATGAGCCAAAAAGGTCAATTGCGAGACATAAGTCCAAAAGCGAAAAAATGGGAAATCCAAAACATGGATTTCAATTCTAGAAATAATTATCACCAAACCGTTTATATTACGATGAAACCAAATTAACCTGCTAGTTCACATTGATTTAATCGTTGAATCCAGTATTCAAATATGCTTTTAAAAAAATCTGTACAAATTTTAATAAATTTCCCAAAGTTCACCAAATTGAGTAAATTTAAAGGAGATTACGATTTGTGAATTCAAAAATTTAAAGAATTAATTAAGGAGTACGCGTAATGGATCTTATAGATGGATTCTTTATAAAAATTCGTGTGAAATATTATACCGACGTTATTAACCGTTTACCGAAAGAAAAAAAAAACAGAAAACTGAGTTTTGAGACTCGTCTCCGGCCAGCCTCAGCGACTCCTCTTAACAGTCACAAAGTAAACACAGGCCAAGTAAACTCCAGTATTGAGTTTAAATTCTACAAAATATTCAGTTTCTCAATTTTTGTTATTTTACTTTAATATTGTAGTAATATTTGTATTCTGAGAGTCACTTACATACGAAAATGACTTTCCCAAACACAGATGAATTTTTGAAAAAACTGCAAGAATTTTGTTACTAAGGTCAACATTCCAAAAACCGCCGCCACTTGGATTCGAAAGGAATTTTATTGCCTCCACATTTGAAAAAAACTTTTGGGTACCAGCTTCAAAATGAGCCAAGTGCCAAACCCAGCTAAAAAGAGCAAACATATTAATCAGCACAATAATCATTAACCACCTGTTGAACACCTCTGGTTGCCGCAGCAATGACTGGACAATAAGTAAAAAAATGAATTTCGGTTTTAAATTAAACATTAAATCATAATAATTTTTAAAGCTGGAAGCAATTACAGGGGGAGGGTAAAGGAGTTTCTACGTCGTACCCAATCTAAAAGATTTTCTTGAAATACTACTAAATACATGTTTTTAAAATTCTAGAATTTCACCCAGATTTTTATTTTGACATTATTTTCGAGTATTCGAGTCGGAAAAAATACGAAAACGATACCAAAAATGATTTATTAGACACATCAAAAGAGTTTTTGTATTGAGGACATCGTTTTTGAAAAAAGGCCGCCATTTTGAATTCTAAGGAAATTTTGAGTGCCTCCACATCCTTAAATATTAGTTTTGGTCCCCCCCTACAACTGTGCAAAGCGGCAAACCGTGTTCAAAAAGTGCAGTATTGTCGTTTTTTCATGTCGTGTACCGCTACCACTATTGACGTTGAAAGAATTTACATTTTGAAAATTTTTGGTTTTTCATCGTGAGTCCAACCCCATCTCTAGTTTTTAAGACACTCCCCACAAGACTCGCGTGTTGCGCCGACTGGCACCAGTATCCCGGGCCCCAAGTACACTTTTTGCCCCGGGCAGCGTAACTTTCTGCACGTACGCCTCGCAGAGTCCGATCTTCTCGCAGACCATGCGACCGCCAAAAAGATGCGTCACCAGGTTGACGATGCTCGGTCCGTAAACCTGGACCATCTGGCGACACTGGAACACGCAACACGTCGGGTGAAAAAAGAGGTACGCACGTGTGTACATATAGTAGGGATTGCAAAAATTCGAAAACTCAACTCGAAAAAAAGATTTTTTAAATTAATTTTTTAACTAATTTGTGGTGGTGTGCGGTCACATATTATTTGACATGTCAAAAATGGGTTCTCAGTTTACAGGTACAAATTTAAAACCAAAAAATGGATGGTGGAGGTGCCGGTCCAGACGTTAACCCTACTTTCTTGGTGGGGGTGCCAGTCCAGACTTATCACTATTTTTCCCATTATGACGGTTTGATATAGTACCTTTAAATTGGGTTCGAGTTCGATACAGTTCGAAATTTTGTAAAGTTCGAAGTTAGTTTTTTTAAAATGGGGAAAGTTTTACATATTTTGTTAAGTTCAAAAGTAAAAGAAGTGGGTTTGCACATCCCTACTATAGCATTTCAAGTGTCATTTTATAGCATCTATTTTAAACCACCTTCAAAAACTTGTGTATGAACGATTTCATACTTTTATCTTTAAATTATGTCATCAAGGTAGAATTAATATCAAAATGAATAAAAATGTGTATAAACAAATGGAAAATAAAATAGTACTGGAAAACCTTAGTTTTAAGTGGAAAAATAGCTCTTTGTTACATCTAAAGTAGAGTTGCCGTCGATAATCGAAATACTGATCGATTATAGATATCAGTATTATGATAATATGATAATCGATTCAAGTATTTTGATATGATATGATATATGATTATCGATTTAAATAGTGACATCGATGTTTTCGACACTTGGACAGAGAGATTTAACGACACACAACAAAAAACAGGCTGCAATATTCACATCACATGGATAGTTGATCGTCGACAAGTCCTCTCGAGCCCCTGTCTAGCATATTATAATCCCATGTCCTAGCTGACTAAACTAGGAACACAAAGAAACAAGATCGTGAGGGGAGAATCAGAAAGGACGACAGATTACATTAGACAACGTTAGGTAGGTCACATGAGACAACGAATTAATGTGTACTAGGCCCTAGGGACCTGGTCTGCTTGGCCCGGGGGCAACTGTTGCAAGCTTGAGACAGTTTCTCTCCGACCTCCCTCTCCACAGTAGGGTCGTCTAGCGGAGCCTCCAGCGCCCCAAGAGTCGCCTCGCACACCATACACTCCTCAATTGTCTCTGCACAGACAACGGAAACATGTTGCAACAGTTGACACTTGAGCGTATTATACTGCGCACGCCAGGGTGTGGGATTTGAACAAATACAAATTAATTTTTATGATATGCGGACGAGACGCGAAAAATTCATGTTTATAAATCAACATAATTCCTAATTAAAACACTCTGAAGTTAGCCCACTTTTTTTTATTCTGTTTGGATATTTGCTAAATATAACTCTTCAGGAACAACATAATATTAAAGTGGAAATAGTAACAATAAGTTTAAGGCCTAAACAGAATTAAACAAAGTTTGTAGTTAAATTAAAAAAGTACGATATTGATGAGAAATATTCTTTGATTGCACCAAAAACGTGGCAGATCTAAGTTCGGAGATTTCAAATGTTCCCTTCAATTTTCATCAAGATCGCAAATTATGCCGTTTGCCCGGTAGCAAGCAAACAAAAAAAAACAAACACTTAAGCTATTTTTCTCAGGGTAAGTGAAATTCAAGTCTGCTTTGCTCATCCAAAAAGCTGATAAAACAGACAAGTTATTATACAAAAAAATGAATAATTAAATAAATGAAAGAATCAATCAAATAAAACAACAATACTACACAGATGTTCTGTAAATGATCATACTAAATCGGTATAGAAATAAAAAAAATAAAAGAAGATCTAAACAATATTAGGGTTGAGATTCGATTATAATTCGTAATCGATGTCAAACCAATAATTTCGACATAGACAAGAGATGGAAGGACATCATAGCACGAGATTGCAGGCAAGAGGAGAGAGCAGGGAAGATGTGGAAGAGATCGATTGTGAGAGGATAGAAGAAGTGATAAATATGGTTGCTAAACCCAAGCTGACCCTGCCAGAAGCAGGAAACGGCAATGGATAATGATGATGATGAGAAAGAAAAAAAGAAAATAGAAAAAAGAAGGGATACACAATAAAATTAATAGAGTTGAGATTCAATTATAAATTCGTAATCAATGTCAAACCAGTGATTTCGACATCACATCGCAAAAAAAAATTCAACATCAAAATTCTTTTCAACATCATTTTTTTTTAAAGGGGGATTTTTAAAATATTTTTTTCTTCCTTTTTTAATGTAAAAATAGGCAATGTTATGATACAAAAATAAAATATATGGTTTTTACATTTTTTTTTTTTTTTTTTACAGATGGCAAATCGAAAGTCAACCCTAGAATAAATTAGATCCCAGCGTTGTTCCGCTAGGCAACATCTCTGCCTGGCGCCCGGCGTGTACTTACTCGTGTACTGCTTCTTCTTGTAGAACCTGGTAGCCGAGCACAGCTTGATCTCGGCGCAGACTTGCTTGGGGTCCAGCTCGTCGGCGAGCAGCGTGATGACCACGTCAGCGTACTGGTAGACAAAGTCGTTGCACTCCTTGCCCACGGTCGCAGGCAACTTGTTGCACACGTTGTGAACCGCCTGCTTTATCTCGTCCTGTTAGAGACAACGTGATTAGTAGAGAGGCGGGGTGCGAGGGTCACCGGTCGGGTCCATTACGGAAACATTAAATAAATAAATTGTATTTAGAGTCTACCCACTCAGTTATATAACTGATTTTCAGTGGGGACAGTAAATCAAAGCGATCAAGCCAACCTTGTAGACCCCGACGCAATCGACGAGTGAGCGATAACCAACCAAAGATCGATATTTTTAATAGGAAATATAGCAATCAGTGGCCGACATTATAAAGTACCATATTTAACCGAATATAAGACAATATTTATTTCCATTTTTGATAGCTAAAAAATTGGGGGTCGTCTTAAATTAGTATATCAAGAAAATTGATGTTTTCGAGGCGCCTAGTACATCGTTTTACGACGCGCGGCGGTCTTCAGATGTGATCACAGGCTCCGCGGAAAAAGGGCCGCTAATAACTGCGCATTTCATTATAAAGATTTTCTTGGGAATCGATTTGGTCACAATGATTTCAATTTTAATTATTAACTAGTAGGTTAAGTACAAAGTAAAATAGGGCTATCAAGTACTATGTTGAAATTTTATTTTTCAGTTTATTTTTTAATCGGGGGTCGTTAAATTCGAGAATATGATTTTCCAGTTTAACTTATAACTTCCTGAATATAGGGGGTTTTCTTAAATTCGAGGCGTCTTCTATTCGGAAAGCATCAAATTTTTTGTGTGATATTGATAATTGAATATGTCAAAGCCCGGCCCTAACGAAACAGTGGCAGAAACACGAGTTGAATGGGCAAAGTTGGCGCAACCCCAGGTACAAGTGAAGGAGCATCAGACAAACCACCTCGGTCGTCTTGTTCTTTAAAAATGGTGTCCAGCTTCGAGAGGACGAACTGCAGATGATGCATTCGGTGGAGTCGCTCAGCTTGGTGGACAGCGCAGTCGTCATCTGAGGTATCTCGTTGCTTACTGGAACAATGTTCTTATTGGTTCATTCCTCTTGTGTTTATTACCTCCACGTACTGGACAATTACACAGGAGATAAACCATGACATAAATAAGCGTTAACGCTCAGTCTCCTAACCTTCACTCCGAGCGCTAGCGCGCCGATTAGAAGCCACCATGAAAGGGGAAAATCATTTCACTACCACACAGATACTTCAGCTAGTTGGTTAATCTGCCGATTTAAGTGGCTGTGGAGTTGTGTTTGTTGTAGAGGGGATGGGCGAGCACCTCCGTCTGTATGTTACTGTATTTATGCGAGTAAAGGCCTCGGGTATATTTGAAATTGTCAAGTTCAAAAAGTGGGGTGCAGCCATTATGTGAAGCCATTTGTCAATAGTATTTATATCCAACTCTTTTAAATCTGAGATGGTCCCAAAATAAGGTGCGGCCATACTCGAGGGTGGCGTATAATCGAGTAAATACGGTAATATGCACAAAATATACAATTAGAAAGCTGCCCTTTAATGATGGCTTCCAATTGGCACGCCTTCCACTGCCACACTGCGAGTCTAGCATATTAATTGGATGTCATTGAGATAAACAACAAAATACAAAAGCCCAGTAACTAGGGATGTGCGGGTAGTGGTTTTTGAACTCGGGTCGGGCTCGGGTCGGGTAATTGAAAGTTACCCCGGGCTCGGGAAATTGAAGTAGGCTCGGGTCGGGCTCGAGTAGTGAATTTTTTTTTATTTGTGAATTCATTTTTTTTTTAAAATACAGAAAACAGTTTTGCATTGGTTGCAGGTAGCCACTCGGGGCTGTGTTGACACGAAGTATTTCCCAAAATCGGCGTCTTATGAACTTTTGCTTGAGTAGCCTGGGCCTAGTCAGTGAAACCCCGCTATTATTGTTTCCTGCATCAATCGTTCGTTATTCTCGGAAATAAAAATCGTAACGATCGTTTTCTAATTTTTCCGACCCAACCCAAGAAAAACCGATGCGATCGCGTATTTTTCTTCGGCCGACGAAATCATGCGTTTGTACCAGCCATGCATCTGACGAAATCGCGCGTTTGCACCAGCCTTCCGGTCTGACTCCGCCCAACGCTCTGCTGCGCGCAACGATGCGCACTAGATCGGACTTCTAGGCTGCCGCCTAGGCATTAGACGATGTTTATTAGCGTTGTTTCTTTTTCACCTTTTCGCCTACGTACGTAAATATTCAACTTGCTTTATGGCCGTTATTAGCGTTGAATAACCAGAAGACGAGTAATGACGGTCAGTAGGGCCTAGGCCTATTACTCCAGCGGGGACAGCGCCGGAAGACGGGAAGAGCCAAGGACACAGCATCATAGCATACCCGCGCCCACGTCGTAGCGATTGGTCCGCTCCGACGTCGCTGTTCGTTTGGCGTGTGAGCGGGAGGTTTAAAAGGAGCAGATTGGCGTGTTTCTTTTTACTTCTACCCAAACCCGACTTTTTCGGGTGGGAAATTTGACGGCCCGCCCGAGGTCGGGTAATTTTACCTACCCGAAAATTACCCGTTTTTCGGGTACCCGCACATCCCTACTAGAAAACTTCTACAAGTGTGTGAAAGGGCCCTAGTGTAAGGCTAGGTAAACCCCAAAAACACGTATACCGTGTAATATGATAGTTCTGACCATGGTCGTATATATCTTTAGGTGATTTCACTCTGCGTATCCAGGAATGCTTTTTGTGTGGTCGCTTAATGCACGCAGTTCAGACGGACGCCACCAGGATCGCGACGTGACAGAGAACCATATCTATATAGATGGCGATGTGTATACACTTTATTGACCGCCGTGCATTCAGATCGGTAGCGGAACGTTAAAATTTTCGAATTCGAGCCGTCTATTGGTCCCCAAGGCCGCCATGTTTTAAGTTCTACGTCACGTGACTGGTACTCTGACACGTCACGTATTCTGTCGGCGACCGCCTGCACTGCGTGCATTAAGCGACCACAAAATTCACGGCAGTGAAATCACCTAAAGATATATACCACCATGGTTCTGACAATGTATATAAAACCTATTTCATACAGATCCTTACGTATGCAACAGAAACCTGGACTATGGCGAGACAGATGCAGGCGGCAGTGATGAGATTCCCGAGGAGCAGAGTGGGCAAGTCCGCAAGATAAGAAGAGACAGAACAAGGAATATGGACATTTGAGAAATGCTGGGTGTAGAGAAGTTAAGTGACAGGATGGGAAGGACCCGGGCACATTAGTAAATCAAGAGTCTGGAAGATACTTCTTTCACTTTCTTTAACTCTCTGTGCACGTGATTTGTATAGCCCTGTGAACTGCAACGATCGACGTAAATATTAAACATGGATGCTACCGCTCAAGGATAATTCACTATTCCCCTGGGCCCCGATTCATGTACATTTTTATCCCGGTATAAGCCGAGTTAGGTGGTATAAGTGCGGTATAACTCCGAATCCAATTCACGAAGACTTATCTCGCCTCGACCGGGGATAAGAAAATACCTAAACAGATGGCGGACATTTTAAATTTTGCATCTATGTGTAAAACAAGAAGAGTTGTCATTACTCTCATAAAACAAATCAGAAACCGTCCCGGGCCTAGGCCCAGATGTAGAAAATTATTCATAATACAACAGTGTAGGCCTAAAGTTCCATAAGGCTATAGGACTAGATAAAATTAATACTAACATTACACGTTTGACAAGACCTAGGCCTCTTCTAGCCAACCCTAGACCTGCACGACCTTGTTCTGACACACATCCCGCACAAATAACTAGTTTCGATTACTAAAAGCCTAATGCAGATAAACAATGGTATGATAGTCGTGGGCTATTCCAAAATTTACGGCAATAATAAGCCTTTTCTTTCTTTACGCAATCTCCTGTCACTAAATAAAAAGTAAACAAAAGATGGTGCAAATTTTCTGTGTTCTTTTGCTAATTGCTAAATTTACATGGCTGTGGAACGCAGGGGAAAAAATAACATTTGTTGTGTTTGTTGTTGGATTGGAAAATTTTTTGATTGGATGAGAGTTAACCAGACTTAACCAGGCCTTATCCTGCCATGTCCTGCATTATACCGTCCTTATACCACCTATACCCGGGATAAATGTACATGAATCGGGGCCCAGAGGAACTGTCAACCCTAGAAGAAATACTGGGAAAAACGCTTAAGTCCGCCGCGTTGATGGATGAGCGTTTTTTTGTAAGTTTTTTTTTTGCGTTTTGTGCGTTTGTTTGCAACTTTCCTTTGCAAGTGCTTTTTGAATGCATTGTGGAGGTGATTGTTGTCAAGTTTCTATTGTTATTGTTAATGGTATTATAAACTTCAAAAAAATCATATTAAAAACCTTTATTTCTGTAGATTCTGACTAATTTTTTCAACTTTTCTTTCAAAAGGTTTCTACATCACCATAACCTTAATGTCCATGTGAAATCTGAACGTTGTAGCCCCACCCGTTTGGTCAGAATCGGCCCAAATATGACGAAAATATCGCACTAAAAATTGAAAAACTAATATTAAAACCTTTTATTTCTATGGATTTAGCTAACTTTTTCAACTTTTTTTTTCAAAAAGGGACTACATCACCATAATCTTAATGTCCATGTGAAAAAATGAACGTTCTAGCCCCCCCCGTTTGGTCAGAATCGGGCCCATATGTCTCGAAAATATCGCGCTAAGAATCGAAAAAAATCTTAAAGGTACTGTATTCATGAGAAATCTTTCTTCGATTGTACCCAAAAACAATACACCCCTAAGTTTAGAGAAAACGAAGGTCCGGTCAAATTTTATCAAGATCGCATATGCCGTTTGTTGGAATCGAGCGAACAAACAGACGGAAAAACAAAAAAAAAAAAAAAAAAAAAAAAAAAAAAAAAAAAAAACACCCGAGCTAAATCTTTTGGGGGTCAGTGAAATTGAAATCTTCGCTCCGCTCGCTACGCTCATCCAATAATATGGAACGTAAAGAGAGCATTACCTAGGAATAGACATAGCATTAAGACTAGGCCTTAGTTCTTACCTTTGTGTTAGTTTCCAATTTATTTCAATTATTTCTATCTCAAACATGTCAACCAGCGGTTGCTAATCACAGTTTGTTTTCTTATTTTTGTTTTTATAAAATTGTATTTTGCTTCTATCTGCCTTTTAGATACCTGCTGACTATTTTGTTGACCAAGAATCATTCAAAGCCCCCTAAATAATATTAATAACTTCAAATATTCTACAGGTCTTCCATCCATAGATAAAGCAGTTCACAGGGTGATATAAATCACGTGCACAGAGAGTTGACCACGGGATGTCGGCAAAAGAGAAATATTCCAGACCTCTTGATTTAACTATGTCCACGAGTATACATGTGTGTTGCTTTTAGATTTATTTTGGTTTTGAGTTGACGGTCCTGCGATATATCAGCCGTTGCAGCTGAACTGGGATCAACAGAGTAGAGTGAGCTATTTTAAAATTTATTGGTGTGAGATAGGATCCAACACCTTAGGCCCTACCCGGTACCTTTGAAAAGTGGTGGTGGCTGCTGAATTTCTTGGAATCAGGAAACACTCCTGTAGGTGTTGATTATGTATAAGGAAATCAATTCAGAAATTAACAAATCCATCTCAGCGGGGTATCGAACCCAGGTCTCCCGATTGCTGGTCGAGTGCTTTACCCCTAAGCTACCGGGACGGGAAACTTCATAACATCTGGATTGTTATAATAATTTTTAAAAAAATTTAAATTTTAAAAATTTCTGGATTGATTTACATAAAATTAATTACACCAACGGGAGTGTTTCTTCAAAAATGAAATTGAGCAATAAACTTAGTTTCCAGGCACGAAGGGCCATCAAATTCCAACTCGCAACCTTCTCGTGGTTTGGCCCGTGATTAGGGACTAATGGCGAGCACTGGGTCGTCGTCGGGAAACTGTCCCCCGCGTCATCCCTTACGTCCCTCCCTTGTCTCGATTAGCCAAGTTGCATAAAATATGAGACGTTAAGCAATATCCAAAATCCAGGCCCGAAGTCACACGTCGTTACTCACGTATGCGGCTGCTACGTGGTGACGGACACGCTCTTGTCGTCGCACAAGCCTGAGGTAGACGCAGACCTCCTGCGGTGTGAAGTCGGCTATCAGCATGTCCTACCAGCTGCTCCTCGTAGGACGCAACGAACGCCTCGCAGTCCGAGATCAAACTCTTGGGCAGGTGAGTGCACAGGTCGTCCAGAGCGGACTTGATGCTCTCCTGCAAGGTGAGCGCAACAACGTCACTTGACTGTAACATTCGGTGTCGATACGATCGTCCACCGGTAACGGATTTATCAGCATACGATGGTGAAGAACCAATACCTTCTATCTGCCAAAAAGCAAATTGTTCAGGAGAGCATTAAAAACTGATTTTAAAAAAGTAACTAGTTGGCGGTGGCAGATAGGAGATATTGATGTTAGGTAGTACTATATGTCTCTTTTGGAGATGTTTAAGCATTGTTAGATGTCATAGATGTGCATCTATTACTTATTAGCATCAAAAAATTCGAAATAATTTTCTGTATCCATAGACACCAACATCTCATTTTGGCAGAAAATGGCAGATAGAAAGTATTGGTTCTTCTCCATCGATATCTAACATTCTTTTCATAATTTAAATTACCAAGAGAGGAATGGGAAAGATTAATTCAAGAAGACATTAGAAAACGAGAAAAACTGTGGGAGCATGTGGCAAGAGTAAAGCTTTGGGAGGACAGATGAGGGTGGAGTAAATTGGTGGAGAGGAAGGAGAAAAATGACGAGGAAGAAACACTGAGTCTGGCAAGCTTTTATCTACAGTTGTCAGTTTCATGCCCTAGATAATGGTGGAAAACTACCACTCAACGTTCAACATAGACAAAAAATCTGATGGAAATTGTTTCAATCTCTTTATAGAAATTGGAGGTAAAAATGAACAGGATATTTCATACGTTTCTTGTCTATTGATGTATCTGCTTTAAGGGTTCCGTTAAACATTAGGTCATAGGTCCCTCTAGCCTAGGGGACTGGGAGGTCAGACCAGCCACAGAAGGAAGTACAGGGGGGGGGGGGGGGGTGGTACAAAAGTCAAAAGTTTTAGGGGGGGGGGGTCCCCCCCGACTATTGCCGTATTTTGGGTACAATCTGTCAAACAAAATTTGTGCTGCATGTTATTTCAGTAAACCATTTTCCCTTAGCTATAGCCAGGTGGAAGACAAACATGTTAAATATTTAATATTTAAAAACAAAACCGTTGCTAAAATGTTAATTTTGCACGAGGATTAAATTGTGCCCAGTATTATCCAAAATTTGTAGGCATATCCCACTGAGCTCTATATACTTACGTGGAGATCTGATATACCGGGCAAATGTTGAGATGTGAAGTTGGCGGAAGTTTGCCGTCCGCCATTTTCTTAGGTCCCTTTTCAGAGGCAGATTTAAAAGAACTAAACATAATAGATTCGTTCACCTGTGTCACTGGCCTGTGTTCATCAGTTTATTTAGTGCAACACTGCAGTAAACACTATTCCTAGGCATCCTGAGTGTCCCTGACAATAGACCACTGTAATGTAAGTCTTCTAGTCAACATAACCTCAAAATAAGCTAGCCACAAGCCGCCATCTTGACGTTAAGATTTACATCTAGATGGCGGTGCAATCGCAATAATAATTGCAATATAATCGAGGGACGTCGAAAATAGGCCCATCGCTTTAGGCCCATGTAGGCTTCAAGGTTACAGTATAGCATGCGCCCTCCACGTAAGTATATAGAGATCAGTGGCATATCCACATTTAATGTCCGATAGTGGGGTTATAAAAAGTTCTGGTTGCATATAATCGAGAAGACAGATGTAATCTCACCCCGGCTCTGGCAACGAAGTACCATACGTACCTCGGACCTGACACTAGTATGTACCTCGGACCTGACCCAAGTATGTACCTCGGACCTGACGCAAGTATGTACCTCGGACCTGACGCAAGTATGTACCTCGGACCTGACGCAAGTATGTACCTCGGACCTGACGCAAGTATGTACCTCGGACCTGACGCAAGTACGTACCTCGGTCTTGTTGTCCTGCAGTTTGGTGACCAACTCTTGGACGGCGAACAGACACAACGGACAAGAGGCCTTGTCGTTGACGGGAGGTTTGTTGATGTCGACGATCGTCAGCGTCGGGCAGAGACCGAGCTGCGGGCAGACCTGCGGAGCCAGAGCCGACATTAGCTTTCATTTCACAAGATATAACCCTACATTTCTAGACTATCAACTACTATCAAGACTGCTAACTCAATACTGATACATCACAAGCAGGTGGCATGAGAGCCGTTTGTTTGAAGCGAGGTCCTAGCCAGCTGATTGGTCTAGAACCTATTTGATCGCTCACATGAAAAACAACGTGGCTTAAAGTTTAGTCTACGAAAGTCTACCTTTTATTGAAAAATAAGAAATTCCTGATGGCCTTGTAAGCCAAAAATGTAGGAATATCAAAAGAAGGAGAAAACCAAAATAGCATTGAAATTTATCCTTTAATACGTATATTTATTTGATTTAATATCTAAATTTAATTCAATTTAAATTTAAAGTCCCTCCATCATAAGATTAATAATAACTAACCCTTTCCAGTACCTACGGTAATTTTCCATTTATTTTACACAGGAATACAACATTAAATTTCTATGCGGTCAAAAGTAAAGCGAAACCCTTCACATTTGTGTTTGTAGCTTTGAAAGTTATCAATCAAAAAACTTCAAATTTTCAGGATAGTTCTACAATAAAGTAATTAATAACTAACTTTGGGATCGCAAATCCAATCACAGCCATATTTAGGCTTAGGCCTAAATAACGTAGTCCATCGCCGCCCCCCCCCCCCCAAATCACTTGAATACACATCAAAATTGGCTGAATCTCCCATTTCACTTGATCTAGAACTAATGATAGATATAGAAAAAATATCATCATTGTCAGAATCGCGGTAGTCATTCTCAAAAATAATATTGTTACAACATGTACCCGTCCTGATGGTCTAGTGGTTAAGACGCCTGTCTGGAATGCGGGAGATCCGTGGTTCAATTCCCGGTTGGGGCGGATTTTTTTATTTTTTCTAAATTTCTGAATTGTAGTAGCCTAAATAATAATATCAACAGTCTACTTTGGTTGCGATTGAGGGGGCGTGTTTAACAAACAGCTGGTTTTATTTGATGTATCAATGTGCGCTACATGACACTGCTAATGCAGTCGCCTAGATATTCTTACACGCGGAACCTTCTGCTATCATTTTTCTTCTGTGCAGAGGGGGCTTCTTCAGCCATTCTTCTTTCTTGCTATCAAAAATAAAATGTCTTCTTTTTCTGACCTGCTCATATCATTTCATTGGGCAGGGAGTCGATGTCATTCTGAAGTGCAGCGCACCTGAAAAGGTGTGCTCTCGGGATTCAAAATGACATAATTTACAAGTTTCCGGTTCGGTGGTGATGTTGAATCTGTTCAGGTGGTGTTGCAGAACGTCATGGCCAGTTGCAAGTCGGAACTGGGCTGTGGCAGTTTTACGAGACCAGTTTTTGTCTGGCCCTTTTTAGATCTTATCCCGTCAGCCCACATTTTGGTGGATAGCAAAGATAGATTGTATAACATGCTTCATTAGGGTAGGGACTTGACATTTCTGTGGGTGTATTTCTGATTTTTTGATTCGACATCGATGTCGAATATTTCTGATTTTTTGATTCGACATCGATTTGGCATCTAAAAAAAAATTGGTTTTCCGATTTTTTTTTTATCGAAATCGATTTTGGAACTAGTATGTAAAAGACAAATATTTTATTATTTGCTTTAAAACATTAACATTATCTATTTTTACATTAAAAAAGTTTTATTTGTAATTTTTGAAAATAATTTTGATGCCAATTTTTTTCAATGTGATGTTGAAATTATTGGTTTAACATCGATTACGAATTTATAATAAAATCCCAACCCTACTAAATATTCTAAATTTAGATGCTATATAAACGTATTTTAAGAATAATAAGACGAAGATGGACGGATTCCTACCGTGGAGGGGTCGATCTCCTGAGCCAGGAGGGCGACGAACGCATCACCGTAGGTCTCCACAAACTCTCGGCATTGAACTTCGATGGCGTTCGGGAGGTGATCACAGGCGTTCTCCACCGCCTCCTTGATGCTGGCCTGGGTGGGGAACAAACAATGGCAAGTTCAAAAAGTGAAACGAAAAAGGTTTCTTATTATTATGCCGAGGGCCTACATGAAATATAAATTATTTTAATTATTTTTAAATAATTTTATTATTATTAGTTTTAGCTAATGCTAAAAACGGCAACGTCACTGCCAGCCTTTCTTCAGCCGCGATCGGGTTCCGCATTACTGTCACTTGCCTCTCTAATGTAATATTATTTTATTTGTAAAATCTAGGAAAAGCTAAAATCCCGCCGCGTTGAGGATGAGCTTTTATAGGTTTTTGTTTTTCGTGGGATATCTTTACTTTTGCAAGTGCTTTGTTTGCTGCCTACGCATTGTAGGTGAATGTGTCAAGTTTCTTTTGGGTTTTTTGTCAATGGTATTATTTACGTAAAAAACTTTTATTAAAAGCTTTATTTCTATGGATTCTGGCTAAATTTTCCCCTTTTTCTTTCAAAGGTACTACATAACCATAACCTTAAGGGCCATGTATAATATGAACGTTGTAGCCCCACCCGTTTTTGGGCAGAATTGGCCCAAATGCACGAAAATATCGCACAAAAAGTCAAAAACGTATATTAAAGCTTTTTTCTCCGATTCTGGCTAACTTTTTCAACTTTTTCTTTTAGAAAGCAATACATCACCATTTCCTTAATGTCCATGTGAAATATGAACGTTGTAGCCCCACCCGTTTGGTCAGAATTGGCCCAAAGGCACGAAAATATCGCACTAAAAATCGAAAAAAAAACGTAAAAGTACGATATTCTGAGAAATATTTCTTCGATTGTACCCAAAAACGTGGCAAGTCTAAGTTCAGAGAAAACGAAGGTTGTGTCAAATTTTTATCAAGATCGCATATGCCGTTTTCCCGGGTAGAGAGCGAACAAACAGACGGAAAAAAAAAAAAAAAAAAACAAACAAACAAACAAAAAAAAAAAAAAACAACGGAGCTAAATTTTTTGGGGGGTCGGTGAAATTGAAGTCTTCGCTTCGCTCATCCAATTAATGTTATTTTATCAAATATTTTATTGTAAATCAAAATTGTTATTAACAAATTAGAAATCTGAAAATGTATTTAAATTAAAGGTTGGATGGAAGAAAAGGTTTAGCTGGCCTTAATCCCGCCTGGAAAATAAAGACGATTATCTATCTATCTATCTATCTATTTTGGGGCAAACAAAATGTGCTAGTTCGGTAGACGCTATGAAATGTCACAGTTTTTGCGCGTATTTTACAAGTTGACAGAATGACAATCAGCTGACAGTCGGGCAGGAATTTCCACCCCACTTATATATCAAGCTGTGGCAAAGGTGTTACGTTTTTCTGCATCTCGATTTCTTACCAAAGTTGAACTCAATGACGTTGTCGACCAATCACGGTCAACTCTTCAAGGCCATTCTTCTTTCAACTTTTCACTTTTTACTTTTCAACTTCCCCGTGTGAAGGCAACTTGAAAAGTCCCATAAGCTGCACGCTACTCTACAACAAAAAAGCTACTTTTTCTCCTCACTTTTTCTTTTTACTTTTCCAACTTCCTCATGTAAAGGGCCCTTTAGGAAATATTCCGGATTTTTTTCCGGGGGAAATTCTAATAAAAAAAAAAATACCTGCAAATAGGTTACCGAGGTAGTAGGTAATTCCAAGCTTCATTTGAATTCATACTTCATCAAGATCAAAATATAATAGTAGGCCTGACTGTTCATAAGTTGCCTTGGTAGGTCATCTTTGAAAATTAATATAGCCTAATGTGGGAAAATTTAAATGTGCAAATAGTATGAAGTTGTTGGCAGCGTAAGTACTGTCCCATACGAGAGTACACTGTTCATCTAACATATTTACTTTATTTTGTGAAATAAGTTCTTTGTTTAAATTTCTGCAAATAGTTTTTTGGAAAATTTCCGGAAATATTTCCATGTCCGGGAAATATTTCCATGGATATATATCCAATTTACATCTTTAATCCTGGCCATACATACCTCTGAGGACGGGTCTGTGATGGCTTGCTGCAGATAGTGGAGGAAGTACTCGCAGAATGTGCAGACCGGCTTGCTAGGTCCAAACACAGCCAGGGGCGTCATGCGGTCCACCGGGAGCTGGGGGGGCTGCACCGGGTGCACTCCTGAGGGACAGAAGAGGCTTGAGTGCGGACTTTCGTACTCTTCGGAATACACGCTAAGAGAAATCAACATTTCCGTGTTTCGTCTCCACCCTCGGACAGGTAGGTAGCCTACTAATTTCTCATACATGAGTCAACTCATTCCATATGAAATCAACAAACACATTTTTTTGACCTTGTGCACCAAATACAATTAATTAATGAATCAAATCTAAAAAAAGATGTGCAGGCTACACTTTTGTCAAAAAAAACACATTAAAGGTAATGGCCGATAGTGAGGTTATGTCTCCCCCCCCAAACAAAATCCGTTTTATTAAAGATACTCTTTCATTCAGCCAATTTTCATAGACTTTCAAGGTTTTGACCCTAGGGCAGGGCTGCCGTTTTAACGGATTTTATCCGTTTTTACGGATATTTAGGGTGCAAAACGGATAAACGGATTTTTAGTCTTATTTACGGGGTATTTTGTTAATTCGTTTTCTAGCTTATTTTCGATATTTGAATTGGCGGGTAATTTCGATTGTAAAAAATTTAAAGGGGGGGCGATAACGATTTGACTTTTGATAGGGGGGGGGAGCAAGGGCAGAGCCCAAACCTAGACTCCTAGACATTGTGGAATGCTTCTGCTTGCTTTGGGGGTGGGAGGGGCATGAACAAAAAATGAGATTGAGCCTAAAAAAATTTTTTTCTTTCGTTTTTGTTTTTTAAAAGTTTGGATTATGTGATAAAAAAACCGTGAAAAATAGAATTGGATATTTTAAAATGTTATTAAAAATTTCGCAGACTGAAATTTTATTAATAAACCAAAACACGGGAGGTAAAAATTTGTGATGCAACTTTTCCTAGGGCCTAGCCTAGGCGGCTGGGGTGGGGGCTGGGCCTAGGCCAAAGAATTTTTGTCCAGGTCAGTTTTAAAACAGTTTTTCTGAAAAATAAGTAACATTTTAATTTTTATGCAATCTTAAAAAAAGCCCCCACGGGCTTTCGGCTCTTTATTCTCGTCTGTGCATGGGCCTGGCCCTAGCAACTTTTGGTTATGTGTAAAAAATATAAAAAAAACTTTGCCATTTTTCCATATTTTGATAAATAAAATTAACGTTTTAGACTTTTCACGGTTTTTTTGCGGTTTTTTTAAGTCCTCCCGGGTTTTTTTTTTTAAAGTCGTGGCAGCCCTGCCCTAGGGTGATTACACCCCACTGCACACGCCTTTGCCAGCCTTTTTTTTCAGGAGTTATTACCTTTTTTTACTTTGGCGGACTAAAATCGCATTTCCTTCCCGGGGCCTACCTACCAACTTTGGGCCTGAGGAATTTACCTGCCCCAACACCGCAAGGGAAAATATTATCGGCTGGGCCTAACTTGTCTAACATCTTTTTGCCTGTCTTTTTATGGTTTATAATAACCCCGCCGCCCACGCCAACATCACCGTCACTTGTCATTTTTGGTAAACAATTTCAGGGCTTTCTACTAAGGCATGACCTTTACAGAGTCATCATCATCTGAATATCTGCACCGAGGATAAATTTGTTTTTAAAACTTTACTTTCATTTAGTTTAGCAGATTTCTTTTTATTGCCCTTTTCAAATCAACACGGCCTTTAGAACAACAACAATGTTTTTTACGGTCCTGTACAACTAAGAACCGAAAATCCATTTTTTTGAGGTTTGCTATATCTAGCGGGGTTTTTTACAATGATCAAGTTTTTAGGACTTCAAACCCGGAAAAGCAGCGATCTGTGTTGCCGGACCCAGAATAGTCTATGCTGGAAAGTGGGCAACTGACAGGAATGTCCACCAAACAGGTGAGGCAGGGACTTCCCCCGCTTGTGTAGGGGACGGGGTCATCCTTTTTTAAAAACCAACAAAAAATTCAAAATGTTGGGGTGAAAATGGAGGTCGAAAAGGTCTAGAATTTTGTGAAATTAGTTGGGTTTTCTGATCAGCAAATTTTAAAACAACATTTAACATTTTAAAAAAATTGTCCAGAGCTTAAAAAACCTGTTGTAGGGGGGGGGGTTTGTGAAGGAAAAAACTAGAGACAAACAAGTATAGGCTTATGAACCGCAAAAATAAGATCTAGACTCTCGCTCCGTTCTCGCCCCCACGGGTAGGAACTGCGGGGTTGAGAGTTGGAAGGAATATAGCAACGGTAAGGGGCCCAGAACTATGATGAAAATGACAAAAACGTAAAATCTAGCTCACTCGCTCCTTCCCCGATTTTTCGCGGTGTAGGAACTGCGCGGGTTTTAAGGGGGCCCCAAAAACCCTTTTCCCCCGGTACGAGCCTGGATGCCTTAACTTGTTGACGGCCCTTTAGAGGGAAACCCGGGCCACAGGGGGGCGAGCCACCGAAACATCCACAAAACCTTCCTTGGATTTCAATCAAAAATTTAAAACAAAAATTTTACGAATAATCATTTTCACCAAGTATTTTTTGGGGGGTCCTGCCCCAAACCTATGTTAGTAAGAAAAAGGATAGTCTTTAAAAACGAAAAATAACGTTAAAGAAAAGTCATTTGACAAAAAGTTTTTTTTCCCATGAATAAAGCAACGTTGTTACAAGAAAATTTTTACTTAATCGAGGTTTTGGGAATTTCCCGTCGGAATTGGTTTTTTCCCCCGACTATCGCCTTTACGCGAGCCCGCAAGAGTGCACGGCAGTAAAAAACATTACCCTCTTCCCCCCCACTCGCCGGTCGGCCACTTCCCCAGTCCCCCCCCAGCCAGAGACCGGTGATAGACCCGGGCGACACGGATCTCTCCCTCTCTCTCCTCTTCTTCTCGGCCCGGGCCCGCCAGCCAGATGATTTTTACGTGATAATCATTGCAAGATCACGTTTTTAATCAAAGATGCTGTCAATAAAAAAATTTTTGGGGGGTTAAAATGGCGCCCTAAAAAAAAAAAAATATCGGTAACGAAAAAAGGGTTTTAATATTTCCCTTTACAAAAAAACCCCAAAACTTT
>JAMZAV010009420.1:0-25181 GCA_024449915.1 Sweltsa coloradensis | reverse complement strand
ACTTCTAGAAGTTGTAGAAACTGCGCTTGCATTAGTTTGCATTTTATTTTTGGCCCGTTCTAATTCAAGATGAAAACGTAAAAATTATCCTGTTTGAGGTGGTGGGTAGCCCTAGTAGGCCTGCATTCTCAGTTACTTTTTACAATTTACCTGGTAAGTACTAATCCGGCACAATTGAAGTAGCTGGGGATTATGAAATTCCCGATGGAATTTAATTTATACATATAGACCTAGCATATCTCTGGCTCTGGAGGTTGAATGGAGACAACCTAACCTAACTAATTGATTTGCATTTGGAATAGGGTATCCCTTCAATCCCTTCATACACAAAGGCCATATGGCCAGCCCTACGCCTAAGACTGTTGTATATGAAGAAAGGTATATAATGCATAGGCCTAGCCTACTCAAAGGCATAAAGTGGTAGTGGTAGCCATTGCAAGGCCTAGGCCTAGCTAGTAGCTAACTTGAAAAACCATGCCCTGGGACCAAGTAACATTAATATCGAAGTGTCTATACGTCCGACGGGTCGGATGGGCAAGCAACCACAGGCTGTACGCCCGCCGAGCTTGTGGACGTAATTAAGTTCTCTGTGTACTTTCGTTAGGTTAGTCGAACTTTCCGCCTAGTTGTAGTACGCCACGCTAGTTCTAGGATATAATCGATAATAGCGCACCCGAAATCCTTAAGTTATGCGCTCCTTGGCCGTCCGCCGTCGGACGGGCAAGCAACCACAGGCTGTACGCCCGCCATCCCGGCGGACGTAGGCCCTATAGACATGGCCCATTAATATTTATTATTTGTTCCGCAACCAGGGACGACGCTAAGGGGGGCCATGGGGGGGCCATGGCCCCCCCAAATTTAACTCGGCCCCCCTAGTGGCCCCCCCCAAGACACAATGCATTTGTATTAACATTAACCTTAAATCTTACTTTTAATAAAACTCAACATTCAGTATCGAGATTCCAATTCCCCTTGTAATTGTAAGTATAGGCTAGGCCTAACACATAATTTTGTTTTTACAATGGGCCTTAGGTCTTCATCCCTTATCAGGTAGAGTATTGCACTTTTTTTATACTTCCCTCTGTCTCTTTATACTCAGCCTCCAAGCCTATTCATTAAAGCAGAATAATTATTGGAATTTGGAATAGGCCTAAGTTTACCTTGCACATCCTTCCCACCTGCAAGCATAATATATCTCACCTTCCCCTTGTCTGTGTTGAATTTATATTTTAATCTTTTACCCTTACAAGACTAGAGAAGGCATTTGACAAAGCGGAAAAATCTCCGAACTTGCCTTTTATAGCTAAACATTTGAAACGTAATTATGTCTTGCTGGGAATCATGTTATTTCCAGAAATTAATCGACGAGGGTCTGGTGATAGACTTGCCTCGCCCCCTATAGGCTATACCGATAGGGAAGCTCAGACTTGTTTCTGTGCGAGTTGGATTGAAGTGCACGTGCGTATATATGTAGTTCTCAATCCGGCATCCTGCACTTATTCAAAATAAATTAACTTTTAAAAATTTCTGATTAGGCTATTTTATTAATTGGATGAGCAAAGCGAAGACTTCTATTCACTCACCCCTCAAAAAAATTTGGCTCGGGTGTTTTATTATTTTATTTTTGCGCTTTACGGGGTAAACGGCTAATGCAATCTTGATGAAAATTTGAGGGGACCTTCAAAATCTTTGAACTTAGACGTGCCACATTTTGGGTACAATCAAAAAATATTTCTTATGATAATCGTACTTTTACGATTTTTTTCAATTTTTAAACATATATTTTCGTGATATTTGGCAAACGGCTACTCGATCTTTGTGAAACTTTATGGGAACGTTGAAAATCACTAAAATTATATATGTTATAATTTTAGAGATATTTGAAGAAATATTTCTCATAGAAATCGTGTTAACGATTTTTTCAAAAGCTCATCCATCAACGCGACTGGAAAAAGCGTTAGCGAAGCGGCCTAGTATAAAACAAAAAGGTGAACCGTGTGCAACAAGTGAAATAAGTTTGCCCGTGGTAGTGTTGATAGTGATGGCGATTGTCGTTGCATGGAGTACCGTTGGCTCCAGAATCAACAGTCACTGTATTAGGCCTTGTTCTAGACATAGACTGCGTAGTTCAAAGATTTGTAGTGCATCACAAAAACATTCAATAAAGATTTATTGTTAAGAATTTGTACGTACCGCCAAATACCTAAAAATTCATATAGATCCACCCATGATTGAGACACTAATTATGACTGTTCAATTGTTCATGCTCTCCCCCCCCCCCCCCCCCCCCCCCCCCCCCCCCCCCCCCCCCGCCCTATTTAAAATATAGTAATCCGCTCATGCCCCCCCTAGAAAATGCATGGCCCTACCTTGGCCCCCCCACTCAAAGAATCCTAGCGTCGTCCCTGTCCGCAAACACATTACCCTACGTAATTAAATGTGTTACAAGGATGTCAGATAAGAGCATAAGCATAAAATTACTAGCCTTGGCCAACATAGCATTGATTTTGGCCAAACCACTTAGTGATTCTTAAGGATTAGGCTGGGGGGGGGGGTCATGTTTTCAATAAAATAAAAAAATCTAGGGACAACCTTTAACGTTTTTATTTTAAATATCAAGGACGCTCAACCGAAAAGGAGTTTTACCAAAAATAGAAACGTTAGGCCTTAAGGTTTTGTAGGCCTAGTTTTTTTTGTTATGCCTAATAAAACAGCAAAAATATGCAATTTTATTTGGACCCCTCCACAGCAAAAATATGACAATTTTCTTTTGGGTTTTCCGTAAAAGGAGGGTAGGCCTAATGATAAAATTTTTCCCGTAAAAGTTTTTGTTTGGATTTTTTTTTAAAGTTTATTGTTTGGAGTGTCTATGCCTTGTGGCTGTTGAATGCTACTGACAAGGATTCGTGTCTACAATCATCGGTAAAATATAGACGCAAAAGTTTCATGAAAAAAGAACGCACAAAATTCTTGCCTTCAAGGATGTGATTTCTAATGACACTAATTTTGGTCTGGCAACACTGCTAGCCAGACTACGGTGGCGGCTGGCTGGCCGACAGAATAAAGGCACACCAATGAGTTAAAATTTATAACGAGCGTTGAAAACCACTTTCACCCCCCCTCTCCCCCATACCCCCGTCACACGCCACATAGAATAGAATAGAAAATTACTTTATTTCCATTAAGTGTTGTAGGCTAGTTTTATGTTTACATAACACAGTGACCCTAAGATAATAAAAGTACATCTTGTAGTACGTACCTATATGGAAGGGTAGGACCTATATTTACAAATTTATTATTTAGTATGATTGGAGAAGGGTTGACAGGTTGGAAAAGCATAGAGAACATAAAGAACATAAAACCCAGCCTGAATGGCTGGGGGTGACAAAACTTGTTTGTTACCTTAAGTTACATGATACCACTTACTAATGATTTACCAATTCAAGCCTTACCTTGTAATACTTAACATGTAAAGATGACAGTGCTAAAACTTCACACATAAGCCCTAGTTTAAAAGCTACATGTCTTGGCCTACGAGTTGTAGGTCTAAATGTAGGCCCATAAATACCGGTATGGTAACCTAGGCCTAAAATAACAATTTGCTTAGGTATAGATGTGGCCTCCGCCTAAATGACTAGGATACTTAAACTGGCAACATGACTAAACATGTTTCAGTGGGGGGAAAGGTAGGCCTCGCCTACAGAAGGACGACAGCTTACCCTAAAATACGTTAGGTAGGTCGCACAGACACAAATAGATGAGTAGACATAACAATTTATAACACATAACAATTTTTAACACATAAAAACTACACAAGTAGGCCCTATAGGCCAGGTTCTTCAAACTTTTTTGTTCGCGGACCCAGTAAAATAATACTCTTTCTTTGGCGACCCATAAACAATAATAATTACTTAATACTAGGAAAACGCTAAAGTCCCGCCGCGTTGATGGGTGAGCTGAGGAGGATGGATGAGATGAAAAGGATTCCTAGTATTCTAGCTGTTTACTTTATTTATTTCACTACTGTCAGTTTGGTTTTTAATTTTAGTCAAGTTTTGGTTTGTTTTTTTTCTTTTGGCCAGAACTCGATGAAATTAGTTTTGTTTGTGTTGAGTTCATAATAAATATGGATTTTAAGGGGGGCGCTGGGAGTGTGGGGGCATGAGATATTAAATATACAAAGGAGGGGGGTTGAAAGTAACACCGTAATACACCGTCAAATAGTTAAATTATTAAGGCTGTACCACCTCTGGCCGATAATTTGAAAGTCGAAGAAACATGTCTGAAAAGTTTGCTGAATGAAAGAAGGCCTGGCCGGACATAACCTCACTTTTGGAAATTATTAAGCGAGCGAAGCGAGCGTTTCCATTTGACTCTGCCGGAAAAATTAGTCACTGGTTTTGTTTTTTTTTTGTTTGTTTTGTTTTTGTTTTTTTGTATGTCTCCCCATGACGTTCGAACGGAGGCTCGGATCGAGTTGAAATTTTGACCATCCGCAAGCTTCGTTCTCGATTGAATGCCATTAGTTTTGTGGCAAAATCGTTCAAAAAGTTAAAAAGTTACATTAAAGTTAATCGAAAGTTTTTTTTTCAAACTAAACGGCGACAAAATCTGAGGTGGCCAAATAATTTAGAATGTCCGTCCGGTCACGAATATGTTAATTTTATTTTGATCCCATAAGTAGTATAGATGGAAATAACATTATAACAACAGTAACGTTACCATGGCAACGAAAACTTGCACTAGGTTCGCACTATATGCACTGCCACCTAGAAGTAATCAAAATACTATCGAGGAAGCAGTGTATTATTTGTAACGTTTTCCCAAAGAAATGATGTCAAGGTCCTCTAGATGGCGGTGGATTTTATCCACAAATTAAAGGTTTACCCAAATAGGCCTACCTTGGCAATAATAAATAATATTGGAAACATGGCCCGGTGGACAACGAACATCGCAAATTTTACAATTTTAATAAATTGCAATGTGGGTCTAGCTATAGCACGTGCTCGCTTATCAACGCGTCCAACAGAGCGTTTCCTAGTTTAGAATGTCCGTCCGGTCACGAATATGTTAATTTTATTTTGATCCGATAAGTAGTGTTAATGGAAATTACATTATAACAAAAGTAACGTTGCCATGGCAACGAAAAGACGCGCAAAGTTTCTAATGCACTGCCACCTAGAAGTAATCAAAATACTTTCGAGGAAGAGTGTATTATTTGTCACCAAAGAGTTTAAATAGTTTTCCCAAGAAATCAAGGTCCTCTAGATGGCGGTGGATTTTATCCACAAAGTAAAGGTATACACACGGGTTTACCCAAATACCTTGGCAATAATAAATAATATTGGAAACATGGCCCTGTGGACAGCGAACGTCGCAAATTTTAAAATTTAAAAAAAATGTGCAATGTGGGTCTAGCTATAGCACGTGCTCGCTTATCAACGCGTCCAACTGAGCGTTTCCTAGTTTATTTACATATTGGTCTTATATTCACGTAGGTCTTTGAACAATCTTCACTGTTACTATTTTGAATAAAAATTCATCTCAGAATTCTGACATCATCTGACAACCACAACACAATCAAGAAGTTCCAGTGCTTACTTACACCATTTTCCACTACCTCTATTTATTTTGTCTACAGTCAGTTTTAAAATGGTGCGTGAGGTCTAAGTTTGGGCATGCAATATCATTAAGCGAGCGAAGCGAGCGTTTCCATTTGACTCTGCCGGAAAAATTAGTCACTGGTTTTGTTTTTTTGTTTGTTTGTTTGTTGTTTTTTTGATTGTATGTCTCCCCATAACGTTCGAACGGAGGCTCGGATCGAGTTGAAATTTTGACCATCCGCAAGCTTTGTTCTCGATTGAATGCCATTAGTTTTGTGGCAAAATCGTTCAAAAAGTTAAAAAGTTACATTAAAGTTAATCGAAAGTTTTTTTTTCAAACTAAACGGCGACAAAATCTGAGGTGGCCAAATCATTTAGAATGTCCGTCCGGTCAAGAATATGTTAATTTTATTTTGATCCGATAAGTAGTGTAGATGGAAATTACATTATAACAAAAGTAACGTTACCATGGCAACGAAAAGACGCGCGAAGTTTCTAATGCACTGCCACCTAGAAGTAATCAAAATACTTTCGAGGGAGCAGTGTATTATTTGTCACCAAAGAGTTTAAATAGTTTTCCCAAGGAGTCAAGGTGCTCTAGATGGCGGTGGATTTTATTCACAAACATAGACATCCTATATAATTGCCTACTATAGGGGTTTAATATCAATGTTCACAAAGTAAAGGTTTACACACGGGTTTACCCCCAAATACCTTGGCAATAATAAATAATATTGGAAACATGGCCCTGTGGACAGCGAACGTCGCAAATTTTAAAATTTAAAAAAATGTGCAATGTGGGTCTTGCTATAGCACGTGCTCGCTTATCAACGCGTCCAACTGAGCGTTTCCTAGTATTTAGATTTTTGGACAAAAGTGTAATATACAAGACTAGTTCAAAATTTAAATTTTGAGAATCGGTTTTCTGGACATAGTTTCTAAACACCTTTAGCTATAACTTGACTATAGCTGAAATAGTTTTCTGAAAATAACAGTTGGTGCACGATTTTTTTTGTCATACGGTACAAAACTCGTATTTGTACCGTTTGACAAAAAAATTCGTACTTCAACTGTTATTTTCAGAAAACTATTTTAGCTATAGTCAAGTTATAGCTCAAGGCGTTTAGAAACTATGTCCAGAAAACCGATTCTCAAAATTTAATTTTGAACTAGTCTTGTATATTACACTTTTGTGTAAAAATCTAAATCTAATTTCCAAAAGTGAGGTTATGTCCCGCCCAAAAAAATTCACAATTTTTTTTGTTCAGCAAACTTTTCAGACATGTTTCTTCGACTTTCAAATTATCGGCCAGAGGTGGTACCGGTACAATAGCCTTAATGATGCCACTTTCAATCCCCTCCCCCAATCCAAAAACAAGTGTAAAAGAGTGATTCAAGGAGGGAGCAAACTATCTATTCATGGGCCGCATTTTATAGCCTATATTTATTTATTTATTTTTTATTTATTTATTTATTTATTTATTTATTTATTTATTTATTTATTTATTTATTTATTTATTTATTTATTTATATAGATATTTACATTATAATTATTGGCCTCTAACAACAGTTATTCCAACCCACAAGTGTCAGGTTAATATATCTAAACAATTAACTTTACACATTCTTAACAATTTTTATTTTATGGTTTTGAAGAACTTATCAGTTATATGACTGAGTGGGTAGACTCTAAATAGGTACAAATTTATTTATTTATTTTTATTTGTGTCAAAAGCAAAAATCAGCAAAAATACAATGTTGCCAAGCCACACACAAGGATTCGCGGATTCGTGACAATGATTTTTAAAAACCCTGCATACACGAATTTTTGACATTAGAAATTCATATTATCATGGGCAAACTTTTGTTTTGTGCCAATATCTTTTCATGGCTTTCTAGACATTTTTTTTTTGTGAAAATGTATTTTCGTTTACTAGTTGACACGAACCAATAGAACCAGTCTTTATTCTTTGTTCAGGTACAGGCTAAGTTGCCAGGGTGGCCAGGGTTGGGTAGGTATAATACTCGACGTCAAAAACAGGTAATATACCTATAGTTTGTCTCACCATAAGCTAAGCCCGGCGTTTTGTGGGTTCAAAGAGCGCAGGCCGTGGTGGTCACGTTGTAAACGTATCACAGTTTGACAGCTGAAGTGGACTCCGCAGAGCAGTAAAGTACAGTCACATCCAGTGCGACCTTGGCCCTATATCCTATATGGGGATGATATTGATGGAGCGAGTGTTGAAACGTTGATCTTGCGCGGCATTATAGCGTTGAGTGACTAATAGTCACTCAACAATTATATATAGCCTATATTATATAGGCTAGATAGCTATTCACTACTTGCAACCAACTTGCATCGGATGTGATTGTACTTTGTTATTACGGAGAGGCCCATCCTTCCCGTCAAATTCGGACGGGTTTACAACCTTTCATAATAGAGCAGGCGACATCCTAGTTTCTTTGAACCCTAAAACGCCGGGCTCAGCTTATGGTGATACAAACTATAGTATTATACGCGTCGAATATACACATCATACATTACACTTTACGGCATTAAGGACACGTCAAAAATTACTGGGAGGTAGAACTTGGGTAGGTCTATGGTGTATTGTTACCTACTTTGAGCAAAATCAGTGTGATTTTTTCTTTTTCATTGCGCATCTAGTTATCTTAGCCTACATACATTGGCAATATAAATTATAACTAGAAATTTTACTGTTAAATAAATTTACAATTAGGGATGACTTTGGTTAATGAAACGTGAGTTTGGTTAATGAAACGGGCTTAAGGCTTTGACCATATATTTACGATCGGGACGGGAAAGCAGGTGACCTTGGATCTTGTGAAGATGCCGGTTTTCTTTGCTTCAAGTTCTTCATTACTATGAATTATTGATTCATCGTAATAAATTAAGTGAGATAATGCATGTGGGCAATATCCGCAAGTGCTTTTGGGGAGACAGTTTATTTAATTCATTTATCAGCGGCAGGCAGGTGGGGCGGAGTCCTCAGGCACTTTATCTGCACAGCTCGCCTTGTAATAAGTACAAACACTTGCTTAAAAGTTCTAAATATAATGTTGAGTTCATTTGTTTTTAGGGTTGATGAAAATAAGGCTGGAATTTAAATTATACACAATAATATTCCTTATTTAATTTCCGACGCAAATTTTCTACATATTCTACATATTTGACATATTTTACATGTATTTTTGTCGTGACATGTCGAATATTATTTGCGAAGCGTCGTTACCCAACCCTGAGAGTGGCCCAAAATATATTTTTACATTGGCCTCCGCCTACCCCAGCCATGGTAGGTCCAACAAAATTGACCATATTTAAAGTTATTATGAGCCACTGTAGTAGGAAATCTATTTGGTACTGGCAAGGTAGGCCTACTACCTAGTAGAATAAAAAAATTAACTAGAACTTTGTTTAGTGTAGGCCTAGACAATGCTGCATACTGCTATAGACAATATGACAAAGTGTTATTTTAATTTTTAACTTAAGTTTGTATAGGCATACCGTAGGGCAAGGAACGGTAACCTTTTTTGTCTTAGGAGGCAATTTTATAGAAAATTTGAAAGTGATTGCTAGTTGGAGCCAGAGGATAATTGAAAAATAATTACATCATAGTAACATACGTTTTATTTTTATAAGGTACACGTACAAATGTACGACATATGTTTAAAAAAATTGTGTATATTGCTTATTGATGAAAACACTTTAGGTGATGAATAGAAAACGTTTATTCTTTACAGTTTAATAATATGAGACACAATACAAAAAACTACGCTAGGCTACTTGTACGATCAGAGATGAGGGACGCCTCGAAAACAGCGGGAGTTGTAGTAACTGCTTGCACCGTGAAGGACGTCTGCTTCTGGGCGTGGCCTACTACAGAGGTCGAAACGTAATAGATACTATTACTACCAATCTTGCAAACATCGGACTTATGACGATCTAGTAAAAACTAGGCCTAAGTAAACACAATAAGCATGGCTAAAGTCACTTGGGCTAATAAGCCTACTCATTCGAGTGAACAAAGGGCGCACAGTCCAACACCCTTCTCGCCGTCTTCACTCGAGCTAAACACTAGCTGGGCTTGTGAAGCAAACCGCTTTAATAGTAAGTCTCTTGACACTGGCTTTAGTCATCATGTCCGCAGTCATGTGTTCGGTTGGGCAGTACTGCACATCCACGATGCCACGCTCTCGCAGGATCTCGGATGAGATGGTGCTTGACTGCGATGTGCTTCGTCCTAGCGCTGCACCGATCTGACTCGATCAAGCGAATACAGCCTTGGTTGTCCTCGAAGATCGTGGTTGCTCCTTGTACTGGTACCCCTACGTCGTCCAGCAGTTGATGTAACCACAACAGCTCTTGACAGCATTCGCAGCCGCGACATATTCTGCCTCGGTGGACGACAATGCGACGATCGTCTGCTTGCGACTCGACCACGATACTGTGCTCTCGCCCAATAGGAAGATGTATCCGCTAGTCGATTTTCGGTCGGTGGGTGTCACCGGCCCAGTCAGCGTCCACGTACCCTTGCAGCTGAGCTCACTCCTTGCAGACAGGCGCAGTTTTCGCATCGAGGGTCCCAGCCAGGTAACGCATTACCCGCTTCACCGATTTCCAGTCGCGTTCTGTGGGGTGACTCCACATGTCGGCTCAAGAAGCTGACAGCTACCGCAATGTCCGGTCTGGACACTGTAGCTATGTACAGGAGTGATCCAATAACTTGTCGATACTTTGTGTTATTCGGCAACTTGACGCTGGGTTCTTCCATGGAAGACAAATAATTTGTTTCCATTGGCGTGGCAGAAGGCTTCGTCTCCAGCATCCCTTGCTCTTCTAGAAGTTGAACTATCTTAGTTCGTTGGTGGATAAGGAACGAACCGTCTGTTTCTCGCTCGATCTGGATCCCAAATAGTGAGCCACTTCACCTAAATCCTTGGTCGTGAAATGCTCGTTTAGCTGCGCACAAATGCCCTGAACGACCTCTTCAGATTCTCCGGCTACCAGTAAGTCGTCTACGTACAAACAGCACATAGGTGGTACTACCGGTCGTTCCTTTTTCATGAAGAGACATGAATCAGCTTTTCCGCGCTCGAAACCAAGACTTGCCAGTGCTTCTGTGGCCTTCTTGTTCCATGCTCGTGCCGATTGTTTGAGCCCGTAGATACTGCGCTTTAGTCGCAATACCATGTGCTCCTTGCCTGGTTCCTCAAAACCCGGTGGTTGTTCCATGTAAAGCTCCTCTTCCAGATCTCCATTTAGGTACGCTGACTTAACGTCAAGGTGCCGTACATGCAACTGGCGAATAGCCGCACGCTGAGCAGCACGCGCACTGTCTCGTGCTTGACTACTGGCGCAAACGTCTCGTCGTAGTCCTCACCATAACGCTGCGAGAATCCTCTCGCCACTAGCCGCACTTTGTAAGTGTTGACGTCACCATTTGCATCTAGTTTAGTCTTGAATACCCACTTGGATGAGACTGCCCGGCGGCCTGGAGGGAGTTTGGCAATCTCCCACACTCCACGTTCTTTAAGAGCTGACATTTCCTCTTCTGCGGCCAACACCCAGTTCTCTTTTTCGCGTTCTGGTAGCTCCATCACTTGTTGCCACGAGGATGGCTCACGTGGTTGGTCCACTCTTACTTTATACGAAAGTTTCTTGGTGGGATTCCTTTATTCGGTCTCTGTGATTGACGTGGTGCTGGAGGAACAATCTGCTGATCGTTGACAGTTGTTTCTGCCGCTGTAGGCTCTTGCTGAGTCAACTCGGTGGCCTCCTTCGAATCCTCCTCCGCGTCCTCAAGAATGTTGACGAAGTCCCCGTCCGATTCCCCTTCTGGCAGAAGACTGATTCCACCACTTGCTTCAACGATGTGTGGATTGTTCTGCTCGTCATCTCGATGATGCGCACGGAACGACTTATCCACACTTTGTTGGTGTTTACGTCCAACAGGCGGTAACCTTTGGAGGCGGTGTCATAGCCTATGAGCACGCCCAAGATGGCCTTATCATCCCATTTCTTGCGTTTTTGTTTTGGGACAAGGGAATACACTTTTGACCCAAAAACTCTGATGTGGCTTAAGTCGGGCTTATTGCCATCCCAAAGTTCGCAAGGTGTCTTGTCCACGCTTCGGCTCGGTAAACGATTCTGAAGATATGCCGCGGCACACACTGCTTCTCCCCAAAATCTTTCAGGAAGTCCTGCATCCAACAACATGCATTTTGCCATCTCAACTAGAGAGCGATTCTTACGCTCGGCCACGCCATTTTGTTGAGGCGTGTGTGGCACCGTGAACTGTTGCTGGATCCCCTCACGCTTGAAGAAATCCTGCAGATCCCTGTTGACGTATTCTTTCCCGTTGTCTGTGCGGAAAATGGTGGGCCTATGTTCATACTTAGTGTGAACCATAGCGATATATTCCTTTACAACATTTGCCGCTTCATCCTTGGACTTAAGGAGACGGACGAACGTAAAGCGTGAGTAGTCATCGATAAAAGTTACCATATATCTATGACCGCTCGGCGTTGTGATCGGCATCGGTCCACAGACGTCACTATGTATCAGTTCACCGGGCTTGGTAGCTCTGGTCTCGCTCGTTGGGAATGGTAGTTGGGTTAACTTCCCTCTCATGCAACAGTCACAGTCCACCTTTGCGCACATTTGCCAATGTGTATGCCTAGGGCCAGTCCCTCCGTGAACAGCTTCTTAATTGCAGCTGGATCCCGGTGACCTAAGCGTCGGTGCCATCGATGCATGCATACTTGGCTGCGTGCACACAACGCTGCGTCGTTGCCCGTTTTTGCACTTGAGCCTGAAAAGTGTCCCGTCAAGTTCAGCGGTTGCAATGACGACCGTCTGTGAGTTATCTGGCAGGTGGCATCCTCGAACGTCACGTGTACCCACTACGAGTTGCAACATTGAACCGATAACAACCGCCATCCAGTTCCGGAATGTACAGCACATCCTTGAGGTATATTTGTTCCACCTTACCGTTGGGAGTGTTGCACGACAACCACCCGCTACCGATTCCTTCCGCAGAGATCGTTGAGTTGTCTGCCAAATATACCTGGGTCTTTACATCTTGCAACGCAGTAAAGAACCTTTTGTTGCTTGTCATGTGGCTCGTAGCTCCCGAGTCCACATACCAGCGGTCGGCCTGGTCCTTGTGTATACTGCTCCATACCGCAAAGGAGTGCTGGGGTGCTGCACTGCTGCCAACATCCTGGGTGCGTACCATGCAGTTAGCTTTCTCCTTTACCTTGCCTAGATGTGTTTTGTACTTGAGGCAGTCTGCCTTCAGATGGCCTTTCTTTTTACAGTAGAAACATTCCCGTTCCTCCTTACCTGACTTGCTCCCTTTTGGCACCTGCTTTCGTGTTTGCCCGCCTCTTGTCTCTTGTGATATGTTGTCTGGAGGGCTACCTCGTTGTCCCGATGGTCCCGCGTCGCCTCGACACGGCGCTGGTACTCGTCGGTCAACTTGCCAGAGACATATTCGACGTTCAAGTCTTTCTCGTCTCTTCCTTCAAGGGCTGTAACTAACGTAGAGTATGACTCCGGTAGACTGCATAACATGACTGCTACTAGGTCGTCGTCTTCGACCTTCTTTCCCATGCCCCGCAATTGACCCACAACCTCCAGCATGGAGTTGAGGTGCGCCTGCCATGGTACCTTGGGTAAACCTCATCCCATACAATTTTCGCATTAGATATAGTCGGCTGCCAATAGTGGATCTCTCATGCAACCTTTGCAGCATGGCCCACATTTCCTTGGCCGTCTCAAGTTGAGCGAGATGAAGCAACTGGTCATCTTCGACACTGAGACATATTGCTGCAATGGCCTTGCATTCCAGTTTTCCCCAGTCACTGGGCTCTGGGTCTGGCTTGGGTTGGGTGACTACATCCCACAATCCATCCCTCATGAGTACTACCTTTAATTTTAATTTCCACAGTTGATAATTTGCATTATTCAACTTGGTGATCAACATTTTAGAGTTATCACCTGCAACAGCCATGCTTGATCCTGGCCTATCCTAGGCCTAGGCCTACTTTCAGGAAATTAAAAGTACTCACTCGTACGTGTCAACCTTAACCTCGTTTTTAGGCGCAGATAAAGTGTTCTGGGCCCAATAACCTGATGAAACACTTTAGGTGATGAATAGAAACGTTTATTCTTTACAGTTAATAATATGAGACACAATACAAAAAAACTAGCTAGGCTACTTAGTACGATCAGAGATGAGGGACGCCTCGAAAACGCGGGAGTTGTAGTAACTGCTTGCACCGTGAAGGACGTCTGCTTCTGGGCGTGGCCTACTACAGAGGTCGAAACGTAATCGATACTATTACTACCAATCTTGCAAACATCGACTTATGCGATCTAGTAAACTAGGCCTAAGTTAAACACAATAGCATGGCTAAAGCCACTTGGGCTAATAAGCCTACTCATTCGAGTGAACAAAGGGCGCACAGTCCAACATATATATATAATATAGTGAGCTGTTCACAAGCAATGTTAATTTTGTGTTTTGATACGATAATTTGAAAATGTGGTCTGCATGTGGTTAGTTTTAACTTTATACCTGATGGTTGTTAATACAAATTATGCTTTAAAACTTAACGTCTGTCTATGTTTTGAAAATAAATAATAATAATCTGCACAGTTTGTGACTTCTTCCATAGTTTAACACAGGATATTTCATGGGAAAACTGTTATATAGTAGCCTCAACGAAAGAATGCAGATGGCTCGAAATTGTTTTCCCAACCTAACAACTTTGTCAAATCTATTCATGCTAGCTCAGCGTGGATCTAGCACACGGAGGAACTCTGTGATCTAGCACAGATAAATTTTGCTTGCGTTGGTAAAAGATATTTCTCTTTCATACACAAAGGCGACATTCCATTTACCGCGCATTCATTCTACCCCCACCACTACCAAGCATCTGCATTCTTTCGTTGGAGGAGCAAGTATATGACTCTTCAAACATTGTCACTCTTGTTACTTTTTTTATTGGAAGTAAACTTCACATATTACACAAAGTGGAAAAACACTAAATTCTACAATCATTAACGCCGAATTTGTCAGTCCAGTCACTGTTAATATGAACGATTTTCATTGGATATTTTGCGTTTCTTTGACTCATGTTGATAGCTGCAGGTTAACTTTGGATTTTAGAGACTTTTCTTAACAAAACTATAGAGCCAGGCTAGACCCATTCAGGAGTCACCTGCCGTAGGGCTATCGATCACTGTATCAGTCACCCGATAAACACACATACATGTGAATTTTCTTCACTAGCACCTACTGGTCAGTTTCCAGCATTAAATTTATCATGGAGACAAAGATTAGTCAAATCTTTGATGGAGGTATATATTAATATTATTAGTCTAGTGGTTAAGACGCCTGTCTGGAATGCGGGAGATCCGTGGTTCGATTCCTGGTTGGGGCGGACTTTTTTAATTTCTGAATTATAGTAAATAATAACAATTATAATTAATATTCTGTTGGGAGCCAAGCTATATTTTAACCCTACTCTTCCCTACCACCCTTAATTTTGGAATGGGTACTGGATTGCCTAAGTCAACTACTAGCTCCACTTGTAGCCACAAAATTACCTTCATGTTAATTACTCTTAAAAATGTATTATATTTCTAAAACCAAGTGCAGTTGATCTTTAGTATTTAAAATAAAGATGATAAAAACAAACATAACCCTATCATTTCCTCCAATGAGGGAGTTCCTCCATTTTGAAAAGCCATTGAGTATTGAGTAGTTTATTCACCAATTTGATAAGTACATGGTACATATATATTTTTTGTCATGTTGGTAAGCCTAAGTTAAAATAGGTACATACTTGATTATTGATCAATGATTAAATACATATCATAAAAACATTTTACGCTACTCATATCATAATACATACTTTACACAATAAATGCTAAAATGCAATATATGCAATGGTCACAATGGTAGTAGGTACATTGTAATTGTTGTTGTTGTTGTTGTTGTTTTTAAGTATGGTTACAAGTTCAAAGAAGACGTTAACAGAGTAAAATAATTTTCAACACCATAATATTTACTAGTACAACAAATGCAAAAATGCAATTTAATTTTTAATGGTAACAATGGTATAAACATTTTAGACTGTTTTGGAATTATGGTAACAAGGTCAAAGAAGTCGTTAACAGAGTAAAATGAATTTCAACACCATAATATTTAGCCTACTACTAGGCCTATGTACAACAGATGATAAAATGTAATTTCATTTACAATAGTATTACAATGTTAGACTATTTTGGAATTATGGGTTACAAAGTGAAAGAAGTCGTAAACAGAGTAAAATGGATTTTCAATAAGGTATGTTTTAAGTTTATGTTTGAACAACGTTTTAGATGTTTCATGTTTTATGTCAGTTGCTATGGAGTCATTGTTGTGATGTCTGTTACTTTTTGGCATAACTAACCCGTTACTTATTATTATACCAGATCTAAAGATGTCTGACCACCATGTGATTAGTACAGCCTCTCCATACATGGATCTACATACGTTGGCCTGTTTTGCTGATGATGGCAACGGATTAAAAGACACATTCAGTAGGTAGGTGGTTTGAATGCTATTATCATAGACTAGGAAAACGCTTAAGTCCCGCCGCGTTGTTGGATGAGCGTAATTGGTGCATTGAGCTGCCATGTGTTATGCGGATTTTCTGTTGTTCTGTGAAAAAATCATTACTAAGTTGAAGATTTTTTTAAAATAATTTAAATAAAATAAAAAATAAACTTTAATTTTTAATTTTTTTAATTAATCGTAATTTTAAAAAAGAAAAAAAATCGTAAAATTGCGATTTTCATAAGAAATAATTTTTCGATTGCGCTCAAATTTCACACGAATATCTTAATTCATAAAATTATGGTTCTGTGAAAAACTCATTAAAATCGGATAAAGCATGTAGGTGTTATAAGTCAAAGAATGTATTTAAATAAATAAAAATAAATCGTAAAATTGCGATTTTCATGAGAAATAATTTTTCGATTGCGCTCAAAAACGTGGCAGTTCTAAGTTCAGAGATTTCGAAGGTCTCCAGAAAATTTCATTGCAATTGGAGTATCGGTTTAGCCGGAATCGTGCTGACAAACACAATAATACAGAAAAAAAAGAAAAAAAAAACATTCCGGATTTTTTTCTCCAGTGTAGTGAAATGGAATCTTCGCTTCGCTCGCTACGCTCATCCAATAACGTTTATAGGCCTATATTGATAAGTGTAATAAGTTCTTTGACTCGTGATTGCATTCACTAGGATGGTTTTACTTTTAGAGATTCTGACTTTGCTTCACTTTTTGCTGTATTGTGATGTGACCATGGGCAGATGAACCATTTCGTGACTGGTTTGATTCTGTAAGTGGTGTGACCATGTTGTTACATTTTAGTCTAGAATTGTAAGCCTGTACTCTATATTGCTGGTCTGCTATACTATGGTTTAAATTTCCAAATTATAATTATTGTAACTATTGTTGTTGATTCTGGCATTGATTTAGGTATTTCCTTAAAAAAAATGGTGACGCAATAATTATTTATTATTTATTTGCAACAGGCAATGTAGCCCACTAGTGCAAATTTAATAGAGAAGGGAGGAGGGGAAACCCGGTACCGGCACATAGCCTACTCCTACCGAAAAGTACCAAGGGGACCAACGGCTTTACGTCCCATCCGAAAGGACGGTGTAACTTTTGACAGTCATATAGGTTCCTCCACTAACCCGGACTGCCGAGCAGACGGCGCCAAGGAGAACGAAGCTGTCACACAAGCTTACGAACCCTAGTCTGCTCTAGCCAGCGATATACGTGTGTTTCAGGGTAGAGCGGCGACCCACTCGACCCCTGACCACGCCCGATGTCGCTTAACTTCAGTGTTCGAGTGGGAACTGGTTAAACGACCGCGGCTAAATCGCTGGCTAATAGACCAGTGGTTCCCAACCAGGGTGCCGCAAAATCCTTGTACATATAAGTAAAAACAACATTTTTTGAAATATAAAAAATACTGTAAATAATTAATTTTACACCAAGAAAAATAAATATAGGATACTAATCGACTCATTACAACAGTTTTTATTCAAAATGATCCCAATTGAAAAATGGATATTGCGTAATCACGCAGCAACGATGCTGATCTCGATTCCTATGCTAGCTGCCACCCCCCAAATTGGGCGATATTGAATGGACTGAAGTGACGTGTAAAACCTAATGTTTAAACTATCGCATAAATAAGTTAAATGCGCGAGCAGTGATGCTATTAAGAATCTGTGAAAACACAGTTGTATGAGGACAGCTACTTAGCTATGGGATTCACATGGTGCGGTGGTGAAGAATGACCTAACCCTGAGTGCATTGTCTATGGTGAAAAATTAGCAAATCAAGCTTTGGTTCCGTCTTCCTAGCAAATTGAAACGTAATCTATTTTTACTAAACATAGTCAACAATTGACATCAAATTGCTGATTTTTTAAATATTTTGTTTACCAGCCCTGCTAAATTACTACTTGGCTGAAGGGGGTGCCGCAAAATTATTAAATGTAGCAATGGGGTGCCTCGAGTTGAATAAGGTTGGGAACCTCTGCAATAGACAGATGTTTTTCTGGTTCATGTGATATGATCAAATAAGCCATTAAAATAGTGGCCTATTATTGACATTTTAAAATGTAGGCCCTAGCATTATCTGAGATTGTTTCAAAATTGAATTTAAATGTGTCATTGAGGTTATATTTAATTAAATATTTTACACTTTACAGATTAGGGCTAAAGATATATAACATATATACGTAATTTGTTTGTGATTTTTCTTTCTATTGATGCTATAGTGATATTGCGATGAATTACATGATAGTAATGCGTTTAGATGATTTTTTATTATTACTAGGAAGCTTCGCAAACGCTTTTTCAGGCGCGTTGTTGGATGAGCGTAATTATTTTAAACGAAAAAAAGCATAAAATTGCGATTTTCATAGAAAATAATTTTTCGATTACGCTAAAATTTCACACGAATATATTAATTCATAACATTAAGGTTCTGTGAAAAAATAAATACAATCAGATAAAGCATGTCGGCGTTATAAGTCGAAGAAATTTTGAAAAATAAAAATAAATTGTAAAATTGTGACTATCATGAAAAATATTGTTTTGATCCCGCTCAAATTTCACACGATTATAGTCTATTTATAAAATTAAGGTTCTGTAAAAATATCATAACAATCGAATAAAGCATGTAGGTGTTATAAGTCGAAGAAATAAAAAAATCGTAAAACTGCGATTTTCATGAAAAATAAATTTTTTGATTACGCTCAAATTTCACACGAATATATTAATTTATAAAATAAAGGTTCTGTGAAAAAATTATTATAATCGGATAAAGCATGTAGGTGCTATAAGTAGAAGAAATTGTTTTTAAATTTAAAATCGTAAATTACGATTTTTATGAGAAATAATTTTTCGATTGCGCTCAAAAACGTGTCAGTTCTAAGTTTAGAGATTTCATCGCAATTGGAGTATCGGTTTAGCCGGAATCTTGTTAACAAATTCACAAAAATACAGAAAAAAAAATCCCGGATTTTTTTCTCCAGTGTAGTGAAGTGGAATCTTCGCTACGCTCATCCAATGATTATATTATTATTACAATGAACCTGTGCTTCCGAGATAACACCCGCGACTGTATTGTGTTTATGCAATTTTTATGGTGGGCACTTTTTAAAGTTCTCATAATGAACCATATTCAATGGCCAAGTAATTTTTTTATGATTTGGAGTTTAAAATTTTTACTTTTTTTACAACGAAAATGGTTGGCTTGGCGCTCGTCAACAGGCGAAATGATCTTACTTCTTTTCAATGCGAAACTACTACTAGGGAGGAAGAATGAAAAGATTGGTTCAAATTCTATATCCCACAACATTCACAGCCAAAGACTTTTGAAGGAGAGCTTGGCTGCCGTTTTTTTTTTTTTTTTTTTTACAAATTTTTGTATTTTGGGGGGGGGGGGGGAGATAAATAACCTTCTAAATAATACTAAAAAAATGTTATCCCTACCACATGTACAAAACGGATACTGAAAAAGAACAGAATATAAATCTTGAACCGAAAATCTACAACACAATCCAGGTAACAATCAAACAGCGTGCTTATATTCACGCATTCAAAAAAGCTCTTCATACATGGCAATTAAAAACATTCGAAAAAGTGATTCAGGATTTAATAGAAATTAAAATTATAAACCAAACATGCAAATTATGAGTCAGATTATTTTGTTTGCTTGTCTTCGTTTAATTTATAATTGATAAAACAGCATGTTTATTTACTATTTATTATCTATCTCTCACAAAATCTATAAAGTTATGATATTGTTAGGTTTTGTAACTAAAATTAAACACATGCTGTAGCTTTATTAAGAAAGAAAATACAGTTTTAGATCTTATTAATTGTTGAACAGTATAACTAGTAGAACTAGTTTAGTTTTAGATTTAGTAAAGATTTAAGATTGTAATTCATATTATTGTTATTAAGTTAGTTATTATTGTGTTCAAAGATGAGGCCATGTACAAGTACCCTGTATTTATGTGGCTTCAGCCATTCAATCAGGATATTGCATCTTTTATTGTTCTGTACTCCAGCCTGAATAAATTTTAATTCTCAGCCGGTGCCCTTCTTCAAAGAACTGGATTACAATTCAATAGATATTTTCTGGCGCTGTACAAACAACTGTTACAAAACCTGGGACAAATACGACCAATGAGTGCGAAGGAGTGAAATGATGAAGCGGTTTTGGGTCAGCCTCTTCTTGGCTTAAATTACACACGCCCAGTGTTGGGTCAGTTCTTTTTTAAAATTAACTTTTTAAAAGTTCAGTTCACAGCTCAAATAATGAACTTTTAAAAAGTTCAAGTTCTTTTAAAACCTATAATTTTGAAAAGTTTAAGTTCGTCTTAAATGTGAACTAAGTTCTTTTAAAAGTTCTTTTGTAAAAAAATTCACTATTTTATTAAAGGCTGGCGTAAAACGAAGAAAAACACGAGGAAAACATTAGGGGTGTTCGAGTACCAATTTACTCGCGAGTTTGTCGTGTTCGTGTTGATGATTTGTACTACATTCTTGTCGACCAGTTTGTAAAATTAAGGCAGATACTTAGCATTTTAGGCTTCCAAGATTTTTTTTCCGAATAAGTTGGCGTACATCGTTTTAACTTTGTGAATCGTGCGTGATCTTGTCAAAATCAGCTGAACGTGCATCAACGTAGGCGTACGATAAACAACGATTTGTTATTGTTTTTAAGCGTCGACGGCGGCGAGTCGACGGCTGCTCGGCGCACGGAAAGAACTTACAAATGAACTTTCTAAAACTGAGAAGTTCGTTCTCGGAATGAACTTTTAAAAGTTCAAGTTCATTCATTTAAAAAAAGAGTAAGGTCACTGAAAAGTTCACAAAAAAAAATCCTTCCCAACACTGCACACACCCAATGCATAAAAAACTCGAAACTTGGGGTGCTATATAAAGCGAGGCGTGTGGGCTGGCCAAACACTGTTTTATCAACGCCTGATGATGTCGAGTCTACTGACCGACGACACGTCGCCAGTGACAATGTGCTCTGCACAAGTTTTATGTAAATCTCTTGAAAAGCAAACTTCATTGAAGTTCTGAACATTGAGTGTTTAATAAGCCCAACAAGTGGCATGATCCATATATAACAATTTATTTTTAAGTATGTACGTTTAATCGAATTGTTCACGCATCACATTTCTTGCCTTTTTCCCACGGCCCTCTTAGTCCGCACTCAACTTCATTTGTGATGAGAGTGATGCTGTCTTGTTTGTAAACAATGTATTTTCTCTCTATATTATTCTTGTCTGTAGCCTTCGAATGGTGTGCTCTGTGAATTTATCTTCTTTCGCAAAGTCGATATTAAATGGTGTTTCAAACTTTATTTGTGTTTAATGATTGTATATTGTGTATTCGTGGATCCCTGTGCCAGGCCTATTACTACAGTCCGCTCATTGCTATTTTAGCTGGTCCTCCGAAGAGTTCATTATCACCTCATTCTATCATTCTATATTCATACTTTCATCCGTGGTTCTACACGAATGCTTTCGTGGCCTGACATTATGCTTACTTTACTTATTTTAAAATAAATTGTTTTACTGCTTCAGTTTATTCAACACTCAACGTTTCAGAACTACACTGGAGTTCACTTTTCAAGAGATTAACATAAAAACTGAAAATTAACATTAACAAACACAAACACATCAACACAAAAGAAAATAACAATTAATGTCATCGAAAATAGTTCCCCTCATGCAGACACGTAGCCAGACCACAAGGGTCATGGGTCAACGATACAGCCTTATGGGAAGCAACGACAGGTCATCTATCTATATTCTAATGGATACACGTAGCCAGAGTAATACGCAATCAGGACTGGGTGGTTCATGTATTTTTGTTAACCTGATATTGTTATTTTCTTTTCTGTTCGTGTGTTTGTGTTTGTTATTGTTTATTTTCAGTTTTTATGTTAATCTTTTGAAAAGGGAACTCCAGTGAAGTTCTGAAACGTTGAGTGAAACTCGAGAAGTGGCATAAACCGTAAAACAATTTATTTTAAGACAAGTAGTAAGCATATATGACTTAAGTTGTTTTAAAATAGGTAAACTAACCACATATGGTTTATTGAAATAAATTGTCAGGGGTGGCCTCAAAATGGCGTCCCCCATTTTATGACCTCCAGTGACATTTAAGTTTAACCTTGACGTATATTGTGTTAAATCTTGGTTTAAAAGAGATTTACGGCTTATAAGAAAAACCACTTCTTAGTGGTAAAACCATTACATATAATGAAAATAAAAATTAGCCGTAAATCCCTTTAAACCAAGATTTACACAATATATAAAATAATTATGCATCAAAGGTAAAATGTCATTGGAGGTCACAATATGGGGACACCATTTTTGGGCTGCCCCCAAAACTGATTGCTATATCGTCATGTAGGCCTACATCACAATATAAAGTATCCATAACAGTCCGTCTTAAAATCACAGCCAAAGTATAGCCGCTAGTTTGGTCTGATCCCTGTGCAGAATCAGATACCGGCATCAAAATGTATTGGCCATATCAATAATAGAAATAATTTCAATATTGAATATCAATAGATAAAATTAAAACTGTTCTCCGTGTCGTGTTATTTTTCTGATTGGTCTTTACTTTCCTGGCTTTTATTATCGTTCCACTCTTTGCTCTGAGCCTCTGAGTTTCCTCAATCCACCTACCCAGACTCTCCTGGACCATGGTCGATGGAATCTCTCCATCTCACGATGTCATCTGTAAATATCGTGTATTGTTGGTTCAACTTTTCATAGATTTGTTTATAACAATTAAGTGAGTGCTACGTATTTGAGACGTGACGTATCCTGTTTCTTGTAGCAATCTGCGCGAGATAAATGCGAGAAACTGCGCTGGGTGGACTCCCCTCATGTATGCATGTGGCGCCGGTAACAAGGGAGGGGTACGAGCACTTCTCGAGCTCAACGCCGAGGAGAGACTCGTCAACCACGCGGGACAGACCGCCTTCATGATAGCTGCCATGAACGGCCATGAAGATATCCTTGATCTTCTTGATACTGACTACGGTATGGAGGTGACCAGCCATCAAGGCTGGACGCCATTGATAGGCGCATTGAATACGGGCAATTACAGTACTGTCCGATACCTTGTTAAAAAAGGAGCTAATGTCAATGCCATGTAAGTCAGCAGGGGTGACACTGAACTTTTGATTAAAGGTAGGCCTATGTTTAAATGTGTAGTCGAGGAATTTAGTACAAGGATGAAAGTATTTACTTCCTTTTGTATCCACTTTATAATGTAGGGTCAAGCGAGGTAAAAATGATACAGAAAACTACGATCTGCTTATGATAAAAATGTATATTCTTATGACATGGAAATTTGATTCTAAATTCAAATGGACAATTTATTTTCTGTTTTTATAGCCATTTATGTATTTAAATAAATAAAATGTGCGTATCATTTTTACCCAGCACTTGAGGCAAAAAATGATACATGTGTGTTTAAAAATGATACACTGTGTTTTAAGCCCTTAAGGCTATTCGACCGAGTTTATCTATTTTCCAAAATATGCTACCAAGTCAAAATATAGTGAATGGCTTTGAAACCTGGCTATTTTAGAAAATCAAAAATATTTTTTTTCAAATTTTTCTGATCCGGTACACGGCCAATATAGCCACCTCAAAATAATTTACATCTTCCATTCTCCAAGGCACACCATTCAACGTAGGGTGTTGTGTTTTTGGGACATTCATTTTCAACTGTTTTTCTATGGAAAGACAGAGAGAATTTTTTTTATTTTAACAACTGTCTTTCCTGCGAATTTTTGGTTTGGCGGTACAAATCGGTAAAAAAATACCGCCAAACGAAAAAATTCGCAGGAAAGACAGTTGTTAAAATAAATATTTTTCTCTCAGTCTTTCCATAGAAAAACAGTTGAAAATGAATGTCACAAAAACACAACACCCTACGTTGAATGGTGTGCCTTGGCGAATTGAAGTTGTAAATTATTTTGAGGTGGCTATATTGGCCGTGTACCGGATCAGAAAAATTTGAAAAAAATATTTTTGATTTTCTAAAATAGCCAGGTTTCAAAGCCATTCACTATATTTTGACTTGGTAGCATATTTAGGAAAATAGAAAAACGCGGTCGAATAGCCTTAAAAACATAGATAGAGGTTAGGAAGAGGGAAAATAATGATATACATACATGGATAATTTGATTTAACAATCTACAAAATAGTCATACCCATGTCATTTTTAAATATTGTTTTTCATTTTTGAACGGAACCATTTGTATCCTGGGAAACTGGCCTAGGCCTAGGCCTCCAAGACCTGGCTGCAGACCTTTGATAGTGGCCTGAGCCCAAAATAAGGCCATCATAATCTAAAGAAGCGTAAAATATTTAAATGGTAGGCCTACTGTTCACAATTCATTTAATCCACAAAAAGTCTAAATTCACCTTGAAAATTGTTTGAGCTGAATTAACATGTGTTTTGGTCAGCCATTGACCGTATCATTTTTGTACCTCAACTTTCAGCTTCAATTCCTGCCACATGGCTCTAGGTAGCAGCACTCTACAGTGCTTTCTTAGTAAAGTGCAGCATTGACAATGATTGGAAACAGAGAGTGGTAAATTTGAATGAGTAGTGGGAGAGATTTCATTGAAAGTGTAAGCATCCGTATACAAGGTTTTTTGGCAAGTTTTACAGGCACATTTTAATTAATTATTTCATGTTTATTGCCATCTACTAACATAGCTATAATTAATATAATATTTAAGACTAAATAATGAGTTATTATTACCAAAAGAAAAAAATGAAAAAAGTTAATAAATGCTTATCAAAATGCCACTGTATCATTTTCCCCAATATTTTGTGTTTCATTTTTACCTCACTTGACCCTACGCATATGAAATGCGAACATATAAGATAACGGGGTTTTGTTAGTGTTATGTGCCATGTTCC
>JAMZAV010009419.1:0-26511 GCA_024449915.1 Sweltsa coloradensis | reverse complement strand
TATGAGCTGGCCCTTTTTAGATCTCATTTCTTTGAGTGTGTAAGGTTTGGCTGTATTTTTACAAGTTTTTGTTATGTGTGGGATCTCATTACTTTTTCAAGTTCCATTGCAAAATTATTTGTTAAAATATAATATTTTTATCAAAGTTGATTTAATTTTTATGGTATTACCCACTGCCTCCTAGATGTTCGTCGTGGCTCCTCGTTCCCTGCCTGTTCACGCGACAGGTTTTGATTGTTGAAGACAATTCGCACTTTTTCCCCACAGCGCTAGTTACCGTCCCCAAGAGCTTTCTTTTGTTTTCGTTGTTTTACATACTATCTTCATACGATTAAAATGTCATCATGCCAAAGTTGAGCTGTATTTTTCTTCCTAATCTGTGCTAATAGGCAATGGTGCGTGCAAGAAGTTGTAAGATACCGGGATGCCATTATCTAACTAAAACAAGTAGGTCTTTCTTTGCATGAACTACAGGGAAATAAGGAAATTGTGCCACCCAGCCCCCCCCCCCCAGACTCCCATTTATCACGCGCCTCTGCTTGATGGAAAGTAATGTTTAGCTCGTGGCCTAGTCAAGACTAGGGCCCAAGTAGGCTACCTAAGCCTATTGATTTTTAATATGATTAGGAATAGGAGGCATAGGCCTTATAGATAAAAATAACATGCCTATTAGCCCTTGCCTCATATGAGGTATATTATCAAACAACAAAGTTTACAATATCTACTTTTTGTTTAATTACCAGCATAATATAACTAGACAAATTTGTATATTACTATTCTGCAAACCATGATAAGTGATGTACGTATACAAAATACGATCTAAAACATTCAATTTAGTTGGATTCAACAGTAAAATACATGAGAGATGACATTTAATGTGACAACAACATCAAAAACAAAAGAAAGCTCTTGGGGACGGTAACTAGCGCTTTGGACAACAATTAACACTGTGCGCGTGAACAGGCAGGGAACGAGGAGCCACGACGAACATCTAGGAGGCAGTGGTATTACCAATTATTCGCAATTAACAATAGAATGAAAAAATATAATGGTCCAAAGACTTGCTTTTTGTAAACAATGTAGGCGATTATTGCCTCGTAACTATGGTTACTTGTTGATTGTATGCGTGTATAAGGCTTATTTTAAAACCTTTATTTGGAAGCCTTCCAGCAATTTTTTTAAACTTTTTCTTTCAAAGGGAATTACATCACTATTACCGTTGAGTGACTAATATATATATTAGTCACTCAACGCTTTAATGTAGGTACTCATCCAGGTGATACATAGGTCTGTCGAGAAGATATTTTTAGTTTTAGTTTTAAAAGTAGCTACCTTATCCACATTTTTCAAATCTGGGGGTAACTTGTTAAAGACTTTTCTTGCCATGTAATAGAGATGTTTTTCAAATCGTTTAGAGTTATTGTGTAGGGTATTGTAGAAGCAATTTGTGTCTTGTCTCATGTGGATGGTGAATAGAGTTTTTAAAAAGGTCGGGATGCATTTTGACAAAACAGACTGCTTTATATATATACGTGTTGGATACAGTAAGTATTTGAAGCTCTTGAAATTTCTCTCGACAGCTTTCATTTTTTTTTTAATTTCCCAGTATCCTTACCGCTCTTTTTTGTACAATTTGCACTCGTTGAATCAAGGACTTAATTGCGGTACCCCAGGACAGTATGCCGTACGTCAATATGGAGTGAAAGTTTGCAAAATATGCTACTCGTAGTGTGGTCGGAGTCGCTAGAGAGGAAAGTATTCGAAGAGCGTACACACTTGAGTTTAGCCGCCTACACAATCCATCAATATGAGGCTGCCATGACAATCATACTTATCTGTTTCATCAAGACATACATTGCCGCGTTGATGGGTGAGCTTTTTTGTAAGTTTTTAGTTTGCGTAGGACCACTTTTTCCTTTGCAAGTGCTTTTTGAATGCATTGTAGGTGATTGTTGTCGAGTTTATATTGTTACTTGTTAATTGTTATTATAAACCTAAAAAAACTCATATTAAAACCTTTATTCTATAGATTCTGGCTAACTTTTTCAACTTTTTCTTTCAGAAAGCAATACATTACCATTACCTTAATGTCCATGTGAAATATGAACGTTGTAGCCCCTCCCGTTTGGTCAGAATCGGCCCAAATGTCACGAAAATATCGCACTAAAAATCGAAAAAAATCGTAAAAGTACGATATTCATGAGAAATACTTCTTCGATTGTACCCAAAAAAGGAACAAGTCTAAGTTCAGAGATTTCGAAGGTCCCCTTCAATTTTCACCAAGATTGCATATGTCGTTTGCCCGGTAGAGAGCGAACAAACAGACAAAAAAAAAACACCCGAGCTAAATTTTTTTGGGGGTTGGTGAAATTGAAGTCTTCGCTTCGCTCATCCAATTAACAATGTAATTTCCAGAGCATGTCCAAGTACTGATTACTGGAATTTGATTTTTAAATGTGCTACTTTTTTGGCAATACCATAAATTAAAATTAGTTTATATCCAATTCTATTCTATTCTATTCTATTCTATTCTATTCCCTTTTTTGTTTTTAGAAGGTCAGATTGATGTAAATATTACGATTGTCCGGAATTTTGGTTGTTTCCAGCTTCGAGCCAAGGGTAATGTAAGTGTGAATTTTGTTTACCGGCTATGGAATTGGGTTGACCTGCATGGTGACTGTGCGAGCACCGTGGAGGAATGGCTAGAATAAACAGTTAACTGTAAAATAAAAAAATAATTCTCTCGAAAATAAAACACAAGTTTTATTATTTGCTCCGCAAGGGAAAGAAGCATCGTTACCTTCTGATAGGAGTGTTGGGCTCTCTGCTTCAATGCTTGGGCCAGTGGCGGAACTAGGCGCCCGCAGGGCCCGTAACTGCGGGAGGGGGCCCAGGTCCGCCCACTAGTTCAGGGGGTCCCATAAAAAAAAAAAAACTTAGAAAAAAAACCAGTATTTAACCCTGTTTGAAAAATATTGTATTATTTGTTTTCGTTAGTAATATGACCGTTTTTGAATCTAGCAGTTATTTAGGAACTTTTAGCGTCCACAACACAACAACACACAAAAACTATATTATTTTGGTATTGCATTCAGCCCACCACTTTTTTCTAAAACGCACCAAACGCTCTCTAAAAACCTGTTTTTCAAAATTTTCGCCTGCGCCGCTATTGTTGGGGGGCTTCGCCCCCCAAACCCCACGTACTTCGTCCCTATTTTATACCCCCGGGATATTATATAGTTCCCCCGGGATGAAAAGCCTGAATTCAACACTGAGCCTATTTATGTGTTTATCTGTTAGGGAGACCCCAACAAATTTGGCGGGCAGGCCCATGAAACAAATTTCCGACACTGGCTGGGGCTAACCCTTGACCAACAGTCCCCAACACCTAAATTGGGTTCCTCACATTTTGGAATTGGCTCAGGCGACTTTTGCTATGCGAGTCCTGGCCAGGCAGTGCAAAATCAAGGCATTGCGCATAGTGTATTTTGCATATTATGTACAATCTATCATAAGCTATGAAGTAATTTTTGGGGTAGTGCAAGCAACTCATTAAGAATTTTCAGAGCCCAAAAGAAAATCCTGAAAATTATGATCACGATAGGTCCATTTCCAAGAATGTCATGTAGGCAGGTATTCCGGGACCTAAACGCACTTACCCTGCCTTGCCTCTATATTTTGGAAGTGTGGACCGTGTCCGTATCCGTATCAAATGGGTCGGAAACTAGCAAAATCAAGAACATTGAAGAGAAAAAGAAGTTCAATTAAGCAGTGAAAGGGTTGCTGCTACAAAAGGGTTATTATAATGTGAAAGTGTTCATACTCGATAAGGTACCCTAGTTGCTGGGTTTAGTATAGCAAGAGGAAGGATGTTTGTTTGTGTCTTACATAACATGGGCTTTATTCTGTAGGCTTGATGATAAAATAAATTTTAAAATGTAAAATATGATAAGTAAACTGTGAAATAGAGTTATCTTCTGTAAGCAGATTAATGAGGCTAATATTCGTGGTAACGTGTCTACTTTGTCAATTCAATTCACTTCACACCTAAATACATGGTTTATAATTTTATAAACACAAACATATCCAGCAAAAACACCGACTTTTTTTCTTCTATGGTAAAGTTCATTTCAAATTAGCCGCATGTGCTGCCAACCTCGATTCCGTGATCTTGACTTTGCGTAGGCCTTATTACCATTGCTTATTGCTTATTACCTTACTAACAATGTTACTAACTAACTAGGTGACTGTTTAACACCTATCAAATTATTTTATTTTTAAAATAATGCCTTTTGGAAGCAGCTATCAAGAAAACGTTTGTCTTCCGAAGTTCAAGGTGGAGCGATTTTTCTTTTGGTGGTGCACCTGGTGCCACGGTGCCTTCGTAAGTTCGTAATCGTGGTGCAATGTTATGGTGACTGCGGGGCGCCGAGAAGAATCACAGTTTTACTCGTTTTTCTTTTTTAGCGAAATAATATATAAAAATGTTAGCTCCTGGAACTAGGGGCAATCATGAAACGAGTGCCTCTTCTTCATCACTTACTACAAAGGAGAAGTATGTAGAGGACTTCGATTTTCCGTTTTGCGACGAATCTTCGAAGTACGAGAAAGTTGCTAAAATAGGTCAAGGAACATTTGGGTAAGTTAGGTTAGGTTGATCTACCTTAAAAATTTCAATGATAATTTGTTTTCGGATTTAAAAATCATGCTTTAATTCACAGATATATTATAACACTAAGCATTGTAAATATGTATTTATGTAACAACAAAATAAAGATACTTCTACTACTAGGGCTACCAGGCCTAGCCTAGGCCTTGCACCTAGCCCTAGCCTAGGGTATAGGCCTAGGGCCTAGGCCTAGTACTATCATGGCATTACACTGTCATCTAGGCTAGGGCTAGGCCACTAGGATAAAGCCATCGTAAGCTGGCTAGGTTGTTGTTGTTGTAGTATTTCTTACTATGCACTACGTATAGCCTATCACAGCCCTCAATCCGAATTGACTGAATTCGGTTTGAGTTCAATTCGGTTTGACTTGAAGTGTATATCACGGACATTCGAAACGACTTCCTCAATCCTATTTCGATTCGAATTGAAGTTGTTGTTGTTGCAGTTTAAATTGATGCTACAAGATTCTATGAATAACACTTGAAAATACTATGTACTTGTATCTCTACCTACAGCTACGTAAATATAAAGCCTTATGTCTTTATTAAAGCCTCCAAGACGCCATTTTATTGTAAACATGTAATAAACACCGCCTGCCTAATAATGGTATTCACTGAAATCTAAATCTCTAAGGCAGTTTTCAATCCGTATTGAATGCGTATTGAACTGTATATCAAGCAATTTACTCATGTCAGTCCACTTTGGAAAGTGGATTGACTTCAATGCGAATCGAGTGTGTATATCAAGAGACTCAAACCGAATTGAACTCGAACCGACTTGAGTCAATTCGGATTGAGTGCTGTGATATACGTAGTGATTGACCAATTTGATTGGTGGTAGGGCCTAGGCCTAGGTTTCTTTTCTACTCTTTCTTACTTCTTATCCTAACTTGGTTTCTTGCCCCTTACACCCTCTCATCTCTTCCCACTATCCTTTTCTTCTTTAATGCTCATCCTCTTCCTCTTTTTCCTCACTAGCAGGTCCACCGTTCGGCAGTCGCTTCAGCCTATTTTTGAAAGCTTTAACTGTTTTTCCCCTACAACCCCTTCAGTCAGCCCATTCCAACTTCCCTACGTCGGTTTTCCAAGATCCCCTCTCATACTTCCATGTGTTATCCTTATCCCCTCTAGCATTGTATGTAGCTTTCTTTAAATAGGCCTATTTATTTAATTCTGACTAACCTTCATTGTTCCTCATGACTATACATTTTTCCCAGCCTGTCATTTTTCCTTCTGTCCTCTAGTTTCTCCCACCCTAGATCATTGACCATGCCTGTAACACTTTCATATGTTCTTTCCATCTTCCCATTGACGAGCTATTCTCTCCAAGTTTTCCTTTTGCTTAGCACTCTCCTTGCCGCCCTTCTTTGTACAGCCTCTAATCCCATTACTTCCCCTTTCCTGTATGGATCCCATATTGCCCTTCGTATTTCAACGTCGGTCTTATGAGCGTTTTACACGCTTTTCCCTTTAATGTAGGCCTAGGCCCTTTAGGTCTACCCTATGCAATCTTATAGGCTTAGGCATCCGCATAGGCTTTGTATATCCAATTCCCTGCGTAGGCCAACTGGTGGGCTAGGCCTAGACCTAGGTCCTACTTTGAAGGACACTCTTGCCTAGGGCCTACTACAGTCTGGCAATAGCTTTCTGTTACCGTTTTAGTTTTTCTGAATGCTGAGCAATGTTTGTTATGTTTAGACATTTAGATCGATGCATATGTATTATTGGACGAGTGAGCGAAGCGAACGGAGTCTCTGTGGCAAGTTTTCGGCACTTCGTTGTGTTTGTAATGTATGTAGCTATATGTATGTTACAATTAGGAAAAGGCCAATCGGCTAGTTTAGTGTGATTGGAGAAGGGTTGACAGGTTGGGAAAGCATAGAGAACATAAAGAACATAAAACCCAGCCTGAAGGGCTGGGGGCGACAAAACTTTTCACCTGCTGATGACAACTGCAGCTAATTTAAAGTTGTTTGTTACCTTAATCCACGACGCGTTTCGTCCTTCTGGGACTCATCAGGCGGATGGTGGCCACTAAAAATCAGCTAACTACATGCAAACAAAACTCACATCACATGTATAGGTAATATTATGTCTGTCTGTCTGCGTGTTCGATGCGCAGGGGCCAAACTACTCGTCCGATTTTGACGAAATTTCTCACCAACGTCAAGGACCAATAGATAAGAGTGCTGTTAACATGAACAGCAAAAATTGCAGGAATCCAACCTTCAAAAAATTAAAATTTGCAAAATTTACTACTTTAGGGGCTATAATAATAATCTTAAAGTTTGCTTTGGGAAAAAATACCCTTTCTCACCAATGTTATCAGTTAGCCCTGCCAACTTACAAAAAATTAATTACTGACAAAAATTGTGTTTTGCAGAGCTTTTACTAAATTGGATTTGATTTGAGGACCATAAAAGATGGATGCAGCTAACATATCGAGAGGGAATAGAGTTCATGAGTGGACCTTTGCTTCCTAAAACATATTTTGGAATCTTGGTAGCTTTAATACTTTGGTGTGACGATGTGATATGTTTTCATTATTTTGGTGTCGCTCGCGTCCACCTGCATAGCGATCGATATACTCGTGACATACAGAGCTGCGTGCATGCATGCTATGCTGTAGCTAGCTGTAGATTTAAAAAATGGACATTTTCAAAATATTACATAAAGGTGTCAAAATAATGCAATTTTAAGTTTTGTTTTACTAAGTAAGAATTTTTCCAAAATTTCAAAATTTGAGCCAAAATAGCATTGAGTTTCTGAATGCAGTTACAGTAACGTGATCACTCGCGCGGGGTTTCAGCAACCCCAGCCACGTTCAGACCGGCAATATAACAACACTAAAAGCCCTAATGATGAGAGGGTTACAAATTTCGCTAACATAACAAATAGAGTGACTTGAAGGTAACTGAGAATCTAGAGTCGGTAAAACAGTCCGATGTCGAATGTAGACCCTGGGGTTTGTAGAACCCCACGCGAGGAACCAAGGGTTAATGACTATTTTTATTAATTTGAAATTATTTGTCATAACAATCAATAAAAATGATAAAAATACAAAAAATATGTGAGGCCTAGGCCTATAGGCTTACTCTATAAAACTCTCTTCATTAAGATAAAATAATTTCTGCTGCCAACCCGGCACTACCATCACCACCAAAAACAGAAACAAAATTTTGTTAGGTGATTTTGAAAAACTTATCTTGCAAGTTTTTTTATCTTGTTTGGGCAAATTTAATTGTGTTACAATAGTATTGTAATACATCTTATGCCCAACTAGATTTTTTTTTTTGGGTTGGGGGGGGGGGGCTGTAGTCAAGCTAGGCTGGGCGGCAATGAATTTTTGCCGGGCGGGGAGAGCACTGTTGATTGAGCGAGCGTAGCGAGCGTCTCCACTTGACTCTTATGGCTCGAATGTCTGTTTTTTTTTTGTTTTTTTTTTCTTTTTTTTTCTGTTCCTGCTCGGTACAGGTCGCACCGTTTCTCTGATCCTGAAATTTTGCACACATGTACATACCACCTATGCGGGTTACTGTATAGTTTTTGAACAAAATCCAATCGTTGGTTACAAAAAATAAAGAATAAAATAAAAAAATAAAAAAATAAATATGTTCCGTTCGTTTTGAAATTTTGCAGGGTCAATAAGTAGGCCTACACCATTCTCTCCTATTTTACAAATTTTCAGCTAAATCGGTCAAGACCTTAAAGACTTATTGGTATGTAACATTATGGGAATGTCGTACTCGGGTCGTGTTGCACGTACCGGTGCTCGCTCAACAACGCGACGGGACTTTAGCGTTTTCCTAGTTCATGTACGACATTGTGTCTTTCATTGAGCAATAGTTGAGAGTCCTACCTATGCCTTGTCTGTGGGACAAGATAGATTTTGCTTCAAACTCAAAGACAAGATCAAAAAACAAAATAAGTTGATTGAGCGAGCGTAGCGAGCGTCTCCACTTGACTCTTATGGCTCGAATGTCTTGTTTTTTTTTCTTTCTGTTATTGCTTCGGTACAGGTCGCACCGTTTCTCTGATACGACCTGAAATTTTGCACACATGTACATACTACCTGTGCGGGTTGCTGTATAGTTTTTGTTTTTTGAACAAAATCCGATCGTTGGTTATAAAAAAATATATAAAAAAAAAATGTTCCAATCGTTATGAAATTTTGCAGGGTCAATAAGTACAACAATCTCTCCTATTTTACAAATTTTCAGCTAAATTGGTCAAGACCTTAAAGACTTGATTGGTAATCATAATTTGAAAAATGAAGTTAAAAATGAAGGAGGCAGTGAAGATACAAAGATACACTTTAGAAGGCATGACGTGAATTAGTACAATGCAAAGATGTTGGAATAGTATATAGTGTACAATGTCAATATCCAGTTAGGCCTACACTGTGTGGTGGGCCTTATGGGAATGTCGTACTCGGGTCATGTTGCACGTACCGGTGCTCGCTCAACAACGCGTCCAACTGAGCGTTTTCCTAGTATCTTGAAACTTTAGCTCCAAGATAGCCTTTACAGCGATTTGAGCAAGGGAGAACTATACACATAACACAAAAATATTTTCAATATTTTTTGGCGCAACAAAGTTGCGCCCCTGGGCTAGAGCCTAGTTAGCCTAATGGTTAATACAGGCCTGGGCACAAATCAGTTATCATTTTAAAATGGTAATTTGTCTATATTTTTCAACCTCGCTTTTAAAGTAAAAGAATACAATAGCAGCACATGCAAATTTACCTGGTATTTTATTGCCTGTAAATAAGTTGTACTCTTCTTTCTTTGGACACGGCAAAATTCTCGATGACCCGCACAACGCAGCAGCGCGTAACGTGTTCTCCTTACAACAGCTCTGGGCAGACTAAAATCTTGCCCATCCTGCCGGAGTTCCAACGTTTATTGGGAGGCAAAGATTCGGCTTTTTCCGACTTAAACTGACTGCGCAGGCGCAACCTGGGGGCAACTTCGTCTAGCCCGTAGAAGGCTCATTCGAGTCAAGCGTTGTTTGCTGTTTCCTTACCGCGCGCGCGTTCACATTGAAAATACAAACTATTTGATTTTATGTAAATGTGTACCACGTCTACAACTTGTAAATGTGAGTGATTGTTGGCGGGAAGAGTAGGAGGGGCACATGCCCCAATGCCCTTATGGTAGAGCCGCCTCTGCAACCAGAGCATTTCGCTATCGCTGAGTGATTCTTCACAATTACCAACGAATGATTGGGAAGAGAATGTATGAAAGAATAATTGTTGAAAATGATGAGGAAGGAGACCATAGCAGTCCTTCCTCTTTACTCCTTACGACCAAGAAGCTGGGATAATGTGGAAGAGATAGGAGGATTGTGGGAGGATAGATATAAGTGAAAAAAATTGGTTGCAAATCCCAAGATCTGACCCTGCCAGAAGCAGTAAACTGCAATCGATGATGAAGATCAAATTACCTGCGACTAGTTTAACTTATTTATAGGCCCTAATCTACAAACTTAGGCTTGTCACAGAACTTTTGTTCATTGGGTTTACTATTGAATCAACATCACCTGCATTTTATAAACAAGTTATTTTTGTTTACAGGGAAGTCTTCAAAGCACGTGAAAAAAATAACCCAACAAAAAAATTTGTAGCACTGAAAAAGGTTTTGATGGACAATGAAAAAGAAGGCGTAAGTAAATTAAAATTATGAAACCTAGCCTATCACTGTCTATTAGTATGGCCTATGTTTATCATGGACATTGAACCAATAATTTCTAAGCCAAAACATTTTCTATAGCCTAATTCAACTAGTTCTAGGCGTATGTTTTAGAATGGTTTAATGTCAACCGACTTAAAATATATATGGTGTACAAGTTAAAACGACTACGACTGTGTGGGCTCGAAAATACTTTGTTTCCCAAAATATTGTATGACTAGTCAGGGAGTAGGACTATAGAGGAGTAGGCCCTAGGCCAACAGTGTCAGCCTAGTCTTTTCATTAGCAAGGCCCCTACCTAAAATAAAGCCCTACATGTTGTCTTAAAATAACAGAGGCTGATTATCTACAAATATTAAAAGAGTTCATTGTAAGTTGCCCGTGCTTTCGATGCTTCCAATGCAGAAGGTCCTGGGTTCAATTCCCGTTATAGGAAGAAGTTTTCCATCAGTTCTTGGCTTAGGAATTTGTAAACAGTGACTGGAGCAGACGTCCTAGCAACGAGGCACATAATAAATTCTATGGTTGTTTTGAATTAGTCTTGTTGATTCTGGCACTGCCCGGTGCCCGATGGGACATAACGACTTCTCATATGCCTTCAAAACTCACACAAGTTATAATCAAAGAGATAAATAGAAGCTCACAGTCCACATGAAAGACACATCTCTGAGTAAAACAACTAAATCTTCGACATACGAAATAACTTCACCCTAGGGTACACGCTTTTCCAAATAATCAAAAACTCGAATTTAAGTTTCCAACCTAAAAAGTAGGTATATTGTAACAATACGATACAGGTTATAACAGGTTTCCTACCTAGATCGATCAATTCTGAATAACTGTGCTCTGTAGCCAACAAGAAATAAAATTATATGTTCTAGAAAGATATTAGTAGGCCCTACCTATATGAAACAAAACAATTAGTTTCACATCTCTACTTATCCGACTGCAAGGTGACTTGGACTGCAAAGATGTCTGAAAAAGTAGGTCGGGAAGTCTGTCACTGCTACCAAGTTCCTCCAATAATTGCCAGATGATCGAAACGTAGCTAACTTTTCATCCAATTCGTCGTTTCAGACGTCTTCATATCAATTGGAAATGATTTGTTTACTAATTAGACCCTGCTTCTTAGATAATGGTAATAATTTCTTTGGTAGATGTCAAAGAACTTAGTTCTTGTGACAAGATCTCCAGATGGCACTGTTAAATGTTTTGTTTATTGATTGATGTGGCTCCCTCTATAGATCGCGCTATGATACAATTTCTTCGACTTGTGGCTCGCTCTTTAGGTGGCGCTAGTGTGCATTTTTCTGACAACAGTGGCTCCCTCTATAGATTGCGCTATGACGCAATTTCTTCGACTTGTGGCTAATTCCAGATTTGAAATTAATCATTCAAATAGTAATAGTAATGTTTGATAGCGTCCTCAAACAATTATTTACATACGCTTTCTTTCCAATCTCGCTGATATTCTTCTATTTTTCCTTCCAATGCTCGTAGATGCTCCTCTTGATCTCCGCTCGCGATGTATTCTCCCGATGATAGTTCTTGATCGTAGTTGTTGAGAAATTCTCGTGGATTCTCTATTGATTATGATCACTTGCGTCACTTTAAAGATACCACGATGGTTTTAACTGTGCATTAGATTGGCAAACCGCCTCTCACACTTTCTCGTCCTACACCCGTCTATCTCCCAAGACTTCCCGGATGGTTCTTCAACGCACACCGTCCTCTCCACACAAGGACTTCACGACATCTGACAAAAATGTCCCAAGATGAGTCAATTTTGAAAATAAAGGGGTTTTCTACCCACGCGCACGGTTTGTTACCAGTGTTGTCGTAGCCAGGTAACCAGATTACCAATCAGAAGTTTGCAATCATTTCCTGCTTTGAAATGACGCAAAAGTCTTGTTGTGAAAATCAAAACAAAGCCTATTGTCTTAGCCAATCACATCGATTGTCTAGAAAACGTCGAACCTTGAAATACAAATTTAAATACCAAAAACTGTTTTCTGATAGTGATTGAAAATCGTTATTATATGAATCAAAAGTTACCTTATCATCAGTAACAAATAAAGTACTCTTAGGGTCCAAATCGACCTCTAGGAGAAAAACAAAACAGACCGCTAACCTCACTTTGATATTGCCTAGTCCAGCTACTACCAATTAACATATATTGGCTGGGCCTAGCTCATCAATATCAAATTGAGTAAATCCAACTTATCACGACTCATCAGTCGTATGTGGAGAAGCTTTTCTAGTAAATAGGGCTAGGCCAACCTCAAACTCGATAGGACCTGATTGTATAAGCTTCAAAATGTTAGTCTAGGTCTATTATTTGTTGATATTTACAATATTAGAATGCAAAATATTGATTGTGTCACACCGCGGATGGAATCATTTTCAGCTTGATTGATCGGTGTTTCCTACTTAAATATGCGGGTCTCTAGTTGGTCATTGTTCACTTGTCGATATTGTTGGCGCCTACAGGGCTTGCTTGGTCAGCTTAAAATGAAATGTCCCTCACTGAAAATCAGTTATGTGACTGAGTGGGTAGACTCTAAATATTATGTTTTTTTTTTTTGTTAACCGTTTCAATCTCTACACAGGAATCACTTTTCCTGAATTTCCACAATTGTGTGGATAGAACTTTAGTCAATAGTTTGAAAATACAAACTCTCATAAACTCCCGCCTCCTCTCGGCTCTGGCCAGACAGTCAAGTCAAATTACACAATGAATTAAAAATTTCTGTACGTGCTTAGTAGCCCTACTTATCACAAAGTTGTGTAAATATTAGGCTAAGTAGTTTCTTTATAATTATATCCTATTTTGAAATATGTGGTGTTGAACTAGCTATACTAGGTCAGAAATGTTATCTAATACGCATAGACTAAAATCTGACTTTGATTTTAAAAATACTTCCCAAAACTCCTTTAATTTTGTCCTTTCCCCTTTTATACTAGGGCGGGGCCCTATGACTACCTACATAACAAAAACTTGTGGAAAATACAGCCAAACCTTACACACTCAAAAGAAATGAGATCTAAAAAAGGGGCCAAGCTCATCTACCCTTCACCATTTGCGCATTCTTAATTCATAAACGTACAGTGTCCCGTAACAACACCCTTCAAAAGCTTGGCAAAATAGAATTTGCAACTATTAATTTAAACGTAGGCCTAATAGTTCATCCAAATTCTTTTTTTCTAATTAATTTTAACGTAGGGCCTAATGGTCATGCAAAATTCTATTTTGCCAAGCTTTTCAAGGGTTTTTTTTATGGGACACTGTACGTTTATGAATTTTGAGAATCCGCAAATATGGAAGGGAAGATGAGCTTGGCCCTTTATTTCTTTTGAGGGGTGTAGGTTTGGCTGTATTTTTACAAGTTTTTGTTATGTTTTGGGATCTCATTACTTTTTCAAGTTCCATTGCAAAATTATTTGTTAAAATATAATAAATTTATCAAAGTCGATTTAATTGCTATGGTATTACCAATTAACAATAGAATGAAAAAATATAGTGGTCCAAAGACTTGCTTTTTAGGCGATTATTGTCACGTAACTATAGTTACTTGTTGATTGTATGCCTGTATAAGACTTATTTTAAAACCTTAATTTGGAAGCCTTCCAGCAATTTTTTAAAACTTTTTCTTTCAAAGGGAATTACATCACTATTACCTTTAAAGTCCATGTAAAATATGAACATTGTAGCCCCACCCGTTTTGGTCAGAATCGCTGGGCAATTGGAACTGACGAATTAGATAGTAGTAGCCAGTAGTAGCCAGTAGTAACAAAAGTCCTTAAAGTGATTTTGAGCATGTTTCAAGTCATATTTTTCACCAAGAAGGAATGCTCGTACCCCAACCAAATTTGGCATGTGTTGTCGGGTACCTAAATCCCCTCGATTTTGATAGTTTTCAAGTTCACACCACGTTTCATAATGGCTGGGTGACACCTCGAAATCACCCCAACTCTGTTTGCTGAATAAGATGCCTGAGTGTGTAGCGCACCGCGGCTTGGCTGCGGCGTCCTAACAGGCACCTAGATCATTCAATTATCGATATCACACGAAATTTTTTGATTATGATATCGATATATCAAAATGTAATTGTAAAAAAAAAAAAAATCAAAAATAATTTTTTCAATTTTTTTTTAGACTCTTATTTAAATTTTTCATAATTTTGGCCAAATAGGGTTGATAAGGTGTCATCATAGACTTATTTACGATCTCACAATTGCATTTTATGACCCGGCACCTGCAGCAAATGCACCAGCCAGGGTAATTTAATTTAGACTACCTACCCGGCACCTCCACCAAAATTTCGAAATTTAGCATTTTTTGTGTAAATTTCGATATTTCGATATGAAATCAAATAGGCCTATCGATATCGAATTTTTTTCCAATTATCGATATCATATCGAAATATTGATTTTTTTGCTCAGCCCTACTTTATGTACCTTTCCGCAATTAAGACAAATTCGCATATTTTCACTTTTAAAAGTTGGCAACCATAGTTTCAGTGTATGCGGAGTACCTACATATTTACGTCTTATGTCCTGTCATTTGCACACTTAACACAGCTTGGAGCAGGCTCAGTTTTCACTCGGCTGCAGCCAGGGTTGGGTAACGACGCGTCGCAAATAGTATTCGACACGCACGTCGCATCGAAAATATGCGTAGAATATGTCAAATATGTAGAATATGTAGAAAATTCGCGTCGAAAATTAAATAAGAAATATTATTGTAAACAATTCAAATTCCAGCCTTATTTTCATAACCCTAAAAACAAATGAACTCAACATTATATTTTGAACTTTTAAGCAAGTGTTTGTACTTATTACAAGGCGAGCTGATGAATGTCATAAAGAACTTGAAGCAAAGAAAACCCGCATCTTCACAAGATACCAAGGTCACCTGCTTTCCCGATCATAAATATGGACAAAGCCAAAAGCCTCCCCAGATAATTCTTCCTTGTGTTTCATTAACCAAAGTCATCCCTTATTCTAAATTTCTTTAATAGTAACATTTCTAGTTATAATTTACATATTGTCAATGTAGGCCTATGTAGGCTAAGGTAGCCTAACTAGATAAGCACAATGAAAAAAAAATCACACTGATTTTGCTCAAAGTAACAATACACCTACCTACCTAAGCTCTACCTCCCAGTAATTTTCGACGTGTCATTAATGTCATAAAGTGTAATTTACGACGTGTATATTCGACGCGTATAATACTAGGTATAATACCCGGTATAATACCCGTTTTCGACGTTAAGTATTATACCTACCCAACCCTGGCTGCAGCCTATCACATGATGTTACAACTCACAACTATCCATTATGGTGGCGGCCAATTCTTTGCGCCCTATGAATCTACACTACAAAACATAATATTTTGAGGAGTTGATCAATTTGATCTTTTATTTTTAAAGATATTACATTACATACAAATTTCAGATGCAACATCTAAAAATAGCATTAGGCCTAGATATTTAAGTGCATGTTGCATATTCTGTTGAAAATTAAAGTTGGACAAATTTTTAACAATTTTGTTTTTCCTTACAGTTTCCCATAACAGCTCTGAGAGAAATACGCATTCTACAACTGTTGAAACACGATAATGTTGTCAGCCTAATCGAAATCTGTCGAACGAAAGCTACACCGAACAACCGATTCCGGTCAACATTCTACTTGGTGTTCGATTTCTGCGAGCACGACTTGGCTGGTCTGCTGTCAAATGTCAATGTGAAATTTAGTTTAGGGGAAGTTAAGAAAGTGATGCAGCAGCTGTTGAACGGACTTTACTACATTCACAGTAACAAGGTAAACTATATAATTTAATCTTTGCAATTACATAGGTACCGTACTCCTTTATAGAACAGTGATGGCCTACTTTTTTTCTGCTTTTAGAAATTGACTTATGTATAGCCATACTGTAGGTTAGGTAGGTAGGCCCTGCTACATAATTAATCCTTTGTGTGTGTGATTTATACTCACAAGAAATAATAAATTGGAAAATAGGCTGTAAATGTGTAAGATTCAATTTAACAACAATGGTTTTGTTCTTAAAGAAATCATTTTTATTGAATCACGTTTGTCAGGCGGTCAGTGCATGCAGTGACTAAGGTGTATCGAATCTTACACGCTCAAGGTTCCTCAAAATTCCGCTGCGAGATTGAGCTATGTTTTCCATAGTAGGGCCTACTGTATTTGTGCATTTCAATTCAATCCTACATGTTCTAAAAATTTTCAGAAATATAAAAATAATCCAGAAATAAAAAATCTATCCCATACGTTGTTTGATCCCGGGTCTCCCACATTCCGGGTATAAAGGCGCCTTGGTCAACTAGACTAGGAAAACACCAAAGTCGTTGTTAGACGAGTGAGCAAATCATGTGTTGAGCACCCGGGAACATTTGCATTTAAATAGGGGTGTGCGAGTACCTACCCGAAATTTTGAGTTGAGTCGAGTATTTGGTATTCAACTCGAACGAGTACGATTTTGGTTGAGGTGCCGGGTAGCCTATAACAAATTCCACCTGATTAGTAGAAATAGTGTAGGTGCCGGGTCGCGGGCGTGTGTAAAAACGTAAAAATTGTTATCTATTTTTGGCGCTACCTTACCATACCGACCCAGCAGTGCGATTCTGTAAAATAGTCGCTATGATAGCGATAGCGATCACGGTTGATATGAAATATCAATCGTTATAAATTATCGTTATCGACCTGATTCTGTAAAATAGTCTCTACGGCCGCCATTTATCGTATCTTGATAGCATAGCATAGCGACTCCGTTTTCATTCTCGTTATCATAGCGATCGCTATCATTTTTACAGAATCAGTCGACACGCAAAATTGTCGCTAAAGTGCCGGATAACGATCGTTATCTTCCATAACGATTTTACAGAATCAGACCGCTGATTAGCCATAATAAGTACCTACCGGTAACCTCATTCTTCTGATACAAATTTGTATTTTTTTTTTTTAATTTTGAACTTTGATTGACACAAAAAAAATGTCGCTATAATATTTGTATTACCATTTCCATTTAATATTAACAGTCTTAGGGAGAAGTGCGCTACTTGTAGCATGCTACTTTTACCTGTAGCGAAACCGGTAGCACACTTCTTTATATACGGAGCATATTGTAGCGGTAGCATGCTACAATTTTTGTATAGCGTTAGCGAGATTTTGCGTTACTTTTTAGGTTCCGGTTTCAGCAGTCCCAGTAACACGTAAAGTCAAAAGTCGGCACTGCGAACTAACTTGTAACGTCCTACGCAGTGCCGCGAATGTTCCAAGTCTCCGAGTTTCACGTCATATGCTCGCTGTGTAGGCCCGTAATCTTGTCTCACTTGCACACACGTCGGTTGCTCCCCCTCGTTCTCTTTCCTCGCGTTGTTTGAAGGATGCGAGCGGGAGCCTTTCTCTCGTTCTCTTTCCTCGCGTTGTTTGAAGGATGCGAGCGATTTGTCACATCGGGAGTTCGTAGGTCTGACTTTACCAAAAATATTGCAGTGATTATTAAATTGCATGGTGCATCTTGAGTGCTATTTCAGGATCGTAATTCACAAAATGCGGGCAAAGATGTATCAACGATAATGAGAAGTCGGATTATTGATTTAGAGCCTAATCAGCTCAATAATTATATGCCAATTGTTTGTAATGCACATTGAAATGAAGTGATTAGCACCTTATATCCCCACCTCCCTTGAGATATTCCGGGCTTAGATCACTATTGTCCAGTAGGCCCACTCAGAGTGTTGTTTGTCGCATTCTTCAACCTTCCGCCGTGATTCCGCGAAAAACTCTTCGACAAGAAATTCAATATGACTGTTTCGTTAGCCCTAGAATTCTTAAAAGACTAGCTATCCTAAACGCTGAAAGAACGCTTAACGCAATGGAAATCAAAACTATGTGCTTTTGTTTTGATGATAGATCACGATCAAGTAGACATAAATGGAGCCAAAAATCATCTCGGCGCAACGTCAAAAGACATAAAAACTGGGTAGCGTCGCTACTTCTAAAACAAAGTAGCAAAAAAAGCTACTTTTTTGGGGCATGTAGCATTAGCTGCTACTTTTTAAAAGTAGTGTCCCAAGACTGAATATCAATTACTGATCGATATGTCATCTCATAGCCTAGCCCTAATAACATTTGGGCTTCACCATTAAAATGATCTAGAGACAGGTTACATTTTTAAATCAATTAGATTTTACTCTGTCTTGTCTTCTCTTTTGGAGCCTACGTACATACTACCGGTAACATCAATAAATAAAATTAGTATTGTACATATTATTGTAATATAGTCAAAGAGTACCTAATAGGGAAATTTAAAAAAGGCAAAGACTCAAATTGCACTCGAGACTCGACTTATTTTAAGTACTCGGACTGGAACTCGACTCGAACTCAAAATTCAGGACTCCATTTAAGTTGATTGATATAATAGGGATAATATAAGGTAGGCCTAGGTATAAATAATAGGGTATAAGGGCGCGTCAACTGTAAGGCCATTATGCACTACTCTAGTCTAGGTTAGGGAGGAAAGACCCATGCTGGATCCAGCCTTAATTAGGGGCGGGGAAGGGAATATTACCGGGTAGGGCTACTCAACACATGACTCGCTCACTCGTCTATCAACGACTTTGGCGTTTGCCTAGTAATCATAATAGGCCTTTGATTTGATACCCACAATTGATATCGATGACCATCCTTAATGCCCTACACTGTTGATATTATTATTTAAAAAATTGCTTTTAACTAGGGCTATAGCTTATTATGTATTTATGTGCATTTGTCTACTTAGTTTAATGTATTTCACTTTTTAAATAGTGGGCCTAGCTGCTTTTACAACTGAAAAGGAAAGACGTTAAATACGTAGATAAATGATTGTGTGGTTATTGGCTTCTAGCCAGGGTCCAAATTAATTGTATTCTAATTTGTATTTAATTTGTTTGTCTAGATCTTGCACAGAGACATGAAAGCTGCAAATGTCCTCATTACCAAGTCTGGCCTTTTGAAACTGGCTGATTTTGGTTTAGCCAGGGCGTTCAGCGCAGCGAAGAATGGCCAAGCAAACAGGTAGGTCTAATCTAATTCAAAGTTGATATGCGTTTGCTACGTTTCCAGTCACATTCTTTATTCTCTACATAGCCTATGATTTTCAATGTTGATAATTTGCCTGAGATTGAAGATAAATGTGGCACATTCCCACAAACCACACAGTACTTGTTGGGGTGGTGGGAAAGACCTCCCCTTTTTACGTCGGAGATGAGGTAGCATTGGTTGCTACGTCGATAGGTTAAATAATTAAATTAATAAATTATCATTACGTAAACAACTATGAATAGCCTTAGTGGCAGTGCACAAGTAAAGATGTTAAGCAACAAAAATAATCATCATTTGATCAGCATTACAAAGTACGTTAAACAATTCAACGTCAAATACCAACTACAGTAGGGCCTACTAGGGCTACTTAAAATCGTAAATTTAAAACCGTTTTAAAAACCTCGGGCCTAGGTTAAAAGTTTTTGTTCGACGTTTTAATGTTGTTCCTGGCCAATAAGCTGCTTTTGTGAAAAACTACAGCACTAGGCCGGTTTTCGAAATTCTACCTTTTTTAAAATTGTTGTCTTTTTTATACCGTAACCATGTATTGAAGGTCCAATATTTAAGAAGAAACAAGTCCAAAACATCCCTTATATATTATTTATATGTGCCCAAACTATACCTATGCGATGCGTATTGTTTATTATATGTAGTAGGGTACGTACGTCAATATTCAACAGTGTCTGTGAGACTTATAATTATTAATTATGTATTAGAATTTGGAACATTGGATTTGAAATATTCAATTCAAACTAGTAAATCCAGTAATAATTGACACAGGCCTAATAGTTATTGATTATTGTAAGCGTGTTATCATCAATAGTAGGCCCTAATGTATGAATTCCCACAATTTGCCATCGACTGAAATGCTTGTCGACAATCACTGACATCTTTGACCACATCCAGTAGTAGTGTTGAATACACTGCTTCCCGATTCATCACCAAAGTTAAGCAACATTGGATGTGGTCAGTATTTGGGAACACCACATGCTGTTGGTAAATGGAGTGAAGCAGATAGCCAAAGTGCGCCCCGATAGAAAACGATCCTTGCATTATCACCCCTAGCCGCTTGCAGAGAACAATGTGTGTAACAAGTTTCTGGTGTTAGTAAAAAGAAAATGAAGTGCCATTTTTAAAAATCGTTAAAATTGTTATTAGTAGGCCCTAAAGTGCCTAGCCTATGTTAAGTTCCTATGTAGGAGCCCAATCTGTTTTGTTTTGTTATTTATTAGTTAGTGTCCACTGTCCATTGACTTTAGGACTGAATTGAACTTCTTATGTTTTAATTTATGTATCTGATTATAAAGCAATATTAAAATTAAAATAATTTAGGCCTGCTATTGTATTTGACATTATATAATATAATAATAATAATTAAACACCCGGTTCCAACATAAGTCAGGTCGGGGGGTAGTGTATCACCAGTTTCTCGGGCTGTGGACTTTCAGTGCTTGCTAGCCAGGCACCACCTCCTCATCTACTTCAATGTCTTCTATGACAGGCATTTCTACCAGTTCTCTCCATTTCTTTCTATCCTCCCAGATTCTTTCTTCATTAATTCTATCCCATGATTTCCCTCTTTCTTCAATGTTCATTTTATTTGGTCCCTCCATCTATCTCTTGGGCGTCCAACTTTTCTTACCCTCCCTATGCCTCCCCGGGTACCCGTCGATCTTACGGTCGGGTACCTGAAATTACGAAATTTTAAGATTGTTTTACGATTCCAAAAAAAAAGTGAAGTTAGTCAATTTTTTAATTTATATTGACAGGTCCATCACTTTTCACACACGTTCTCATGTCGAGGGTCTAGGGCGCCAGAGATGCTCTTTCTAATGTCCAGCCGTTGAAAATGCATTTCAGAGGAACTAAATTTTAACAGAATGCATAAATATCTCAGCCACTTATTGGCCATTACAATGACTAGTGGTGCGCGCACAGCGTGTTGGTGACATCTTTCACTAAAAGCTCGATAAGCGAAATTTGAGCGCTATTAAGGGACGAATCACTTATGCCGCCGCTGAAACAAATGGATGATAAAAGCCTGACCGGGCGTCGGACAATTGAGGGGAATTTGAGACGAAAAAAGTAAAAACGAGTCCCCGACGACTCTTTTCATTCCCCGGCTATTATCAACGGCGGGTCCCCGGGTACCCTTCACACCCTACTCTTAGGCTGTTTTTTTTTGGCCAGGCGGGGGCTATCATTCATTAAGGCCTGGCCAAAAATTAAAATTTTATTTTTGTCAAACAAAATTATAAATTTAATGAAAAAAAAATTAATAATTTATTGTTTTTTTTCTTGTTTTGTATTTATGTTACCTCTATTCTTCAATAAACTCAACAGCCACCATCATTTTTAAAGGGAACGTTGGACCCTATCTAACACCAAATAAAAATTATATTGATTGGCCTGTTATCATAAAAAGTGTTATAGAAGTGAAATGACAAGGTAGCCAAATTTTCATAAAAATCATTTCTTATTATTTTTTACGTACTAACTCACTTGATTGACCCGGCACCTCCACCATATCTAATTTTTTAAAAACTTTTTTTTTCTTTGTCTTAATACCCGAAAAATTCCACATTGACCACTTCTCTTCGATGTTTTGCTAATATGGGGTCTTTTCGAAAAACTTTTGTGGCCGTTGAGAGACAAACGATTTCTAAAACGGATTTGCCCTCTAAAAAAGGTTTTAAAAAAAATTTAGCCCCCAGGGCCCCTGGGAAAGTGTGGGCATACCCCCCGGGGGCCCAAAATCCAATATGGCCCGTTTACCCATCTGACACTATTTTGCAATTTTTGCCTAGAGTTCGCGTAGTATTGTTTTTATGGTTTTGGGGGTCGAGGAATTTTTTTCTGAAGTCGGTTTGGCGATTAAAAACCATTTTTTAAAAGCTTTGAACCCAAAGGGGCCGTCGATTTGCAGTTTGGAATAGCCAGTTTCTCGGAATCGTTAGTAGAAACTTTATATAAGACTCGAATAAAAGCCCTGTTCCATAATTTTGAATAATTACGGGAAGACTCTCAGATAGTGCTCAAAATCTAATAATTGGAAAAAAATCAATAATAAAGAAAAATTATGTCTCCTTTTATAACAATTTAGGATTTTTTCAAAAGTGCTGTGATAAGATGGCTAGGGCCATAATTTGGAGCAATGACGATTTCTCAACGGAAATTTGTTCTAAGAAGGTTTTTAAAAATTTAGCCCCCATGCCCCTCGCGAAAAGTTGGGCAAAAACCCCCCAGGGGCCCAAATCCAATTGGCGGCCGGGGTTTTACCCCATCTGACACTATCTTTGAAATGGTTTAGCCTAGAGTTTCGCTAGTATTGGGTTTTTTTATGGTTTTTGAGGTCGAGGAATTCGTTTTTGAAGTGGTTTGGCGTTTAGCCCCCTTTTTTTTAAAGCTTTGAATCCAAGATGGGCCGGATTTGCAGCTTGGAATAGCCAGTTTCTCGAAACGTAGGAATTTTTCATATAGACTCGTAAAAGCCCTGTTCACAAATTTGAATAATTGACAAAAGAGCTCTCAGATAGTGCTCTTTAAAATCTAATAATTGGTAAAAAAACCTTAAAATAAAAATACAAAAATATTGCTCCTTTTATAAAAAAATTTAGCATTTTCAAAAGTGCTGTGATAAGAGTGGCTAGGGCACATAAATTGAGAGAAAATGCTTTCCCCAACGGATTGCCCTCTAAGAAGGTTTTAAAAAAAATTTAGCCCCCATCCCCCCCTCGCAAAAATTTTTGGGGGGCATACCCCGCCAGGGCCCAAAAACCAAATTGGGGCCCCCCCGGTTTCCACCGACCACTATCTTGAAAGTTTAGCCTAGAGTATCGATATATGGGGTTTTTATTTTTTGGGGGTCGAGGAATTCGTTTTCTGAAGTGGGTTTTTGGCGTTGAAACCCTTTTTTTAAAAGCTTTAATCCAAGATCCCCCGTCGTTTTTGCAGTTTGGAAATACCATTTTCTCAAATAGTAGAACTTTCATATAACTCAAATGAAAGCCCTGTTCACAAATTTTGAATAATTGACAGAAGAGCTCTCAATAGTGCTAAAAAATCTAATAATGGTAAAAAATTTAAATAATATAAAATATTTTAAGGTAAAATTGAACTTAAAGACAGCCCGAGGGAGATGACTGAGGAGTGCCTTAAATCTACAATGTCGAGGGTTTTCAATGCGAAAAGACTGAAGGAGCAAATTACTAGATATTTTAATTTGAACCAATTGCAGAGAAACACGGGATTCCGTCGTCTGGTAGATATGGGATGATCGGGCGTTTACCCCCCCCCAGACCAGAGGACCTGAGCTGGGAAAAACGGGACGGCTCAGGTACCACTGGAGTGCTACCTTATAAGATATCTCGATAATTCTCTCACGCCACGCTGACCCCTCTCTTTTTACTCTTGGGACGAAAAGTAAGACCTTCCCCTTTAGCATCAAGGATGATGACCCATCGACTGGCAGCAAAACATCTACAAATCCCAAATGTTTTCCCTAACCTAAAACCCTTTTCCAGAGCTTTTGAATTCAATAAGCTCTGGTCAATTTTGGAAATAAGGTAGACTGCAGAGACTTGTGAAGGGAACAATGAAACAAAAAATTTGGGCAGCTTGGAGTGGTGTCTATATTGTGAAACAATATGCAAATAACCTGACACTGGTTGACGAGCGTGAGTAGTTTTCCAAACTCCAGAAGCGACACAAAAGTGCTTTCAAAGTATGCCAAGTTAAAAAGCTGGGATTATACTGGGGGAGTTTTTCTAGACAGCGGGACACAGATGTATATGTACAGCAGCTTATGTCTCACAAAAAATTCAGAGGAGACCTCTGATAAAAAACCCAAAATTCAAGATCAACTGCAATGCCCTCCCGTCACAGGGTCGCCAGTCCATCCCTCTACATGTCATTACAGGCAGTACCAACCCCTCAGGGTTCTAGGGCATGGGAAAAAAAAATATTTCAGAAAATTATCAATGACTCAGAAGGCCGAGGGGCTCTTGTAAGAGTAGGTGAAAGTCTGGGGCTAAGGACGAAGTCAGAGCAAATATGAAACATTTGCCTCTCAAAAGTCTATGCTGAAAAGCGCAGATTCCTGCGCGCAAACCAAGCTTCGAAATGGCACAAAATGAAACAAGGGGTACGATTCGACTCCCACCTATGAGACTGTTGGGGCTCCATGTGAAAAAAACGAATTACATTGTGTATTGCCCCTCCATTCAGCTCTAGAAACATCCGTCCCCCCTTGGTCTGGGTGGGAAATTCTAAATGGGAGTGCCGCCAGTGGCCACACCCCTACCCCCCCTTTTTCCCCAGAACTCAAAAATCTGGTTTTCCAGATGAAGGGTGAAGATGTGGCAGCGATGATGAGAGAATTTAGTGTGGAAGTCAAAAGATTCAGACGAACGTAATGGGAATTATGAGTGCACTAAGTTGTAGTCTAATTAAGGATGTTATTGTGAAAGTTGTGCTTCAAAAAAGAATCATTTTGCCCCTACTTCAAATTTTTCAAAAATTTCTTGAACAGGGGGGTTTCATTCGATCTTATATGAAATTCTACTACGTTTTGAAAACTGGCATTCCAAGCTGCAAATCGACGGCCCTCTTGGATTCAAAGCTTTAAAAAAAAGGTCTAACGCCAAAAGACTTCAAAACGAATTCCTCGACCCCAAAACCCTAAAAAACCCCATACTACGGAACTCTAGGTAAACCATTGCAAAAAATAGTGTCGATGTGGTAAACGGCCGCCATATTGGATTTTGGGCCCCTGGCGGGTATGCCCCACTTTTGGAGGGGGTGGGGGCTAAATTTTTTTTAAAAACCTTTTTAAGGAAAATCCTTTTTAGAAAAACTCTTGTCTCTCAATTCCATGTGCCCTAGCCACTCTTATCACGCCTTTAGAAAAACGTAAATTTTTCTATAAAGGAGCACATTTTTTCGTATTATTATTGAAGTTTTACCATTTTTAGATTTATGAGCCTATTGAGAGCTCTTCTGTCAATTATTAAAATTTTTAACAGGGCTTTCTTCGAGTTTATTGAAGTTTTTACTACGATTTCAAAAACGGCTATTCCAAGCTGCAAATCGACGGCCATCTTGGATTCAAAAACTTTAAAAAAATGGGGGCTTTAAAACCCAACCGATTCAGAAAAAAGAATTCCTCGACCCTCAAAAAACATAAAAAAAACCCCCCCCTTTCGCGATACTCTAGGGGGGTAACCATTTTCAAAAATAGTGTCGATTGGTAAAAAGGCCGCCATATTGGATTTTTGGGCCCCGGCGGGGGGATTGCCCACACTTTTTGCGGGGGGCAGGGGGCTTAATTTTTTATAAAACCTTTTTAGAGGACAAATCCGTTTAAAAATCGTCATTTTCTCTCAACGGGCACAAAAATTAAAAGATCTACTATAATTCTATGATAGCGCATGTTTTAATGTGAAGATTTTATGGAGGCTGGCTTTGAAGTAACTGTAAGTGTTAGCATTGCTTTGCTGCCAATCACAAAAATATACTTACGACAAAGGGATAGTAAATACACACAGCTTACACTCCACATCAAAGTTCTTAGTTAGTTTCCATAAATGCACATTTTTCGTTTTGTATTTTATCAGCAGTCATGTGCATGCAATTTCTCTTGAATTTGGGAATATTTTATTATTTCTTTAATTTGTAGTACTCCTACGGCCTACCTGGTAGCCCACTATTCTTTGCAATTTGTTTGGGAAATTTTTTAAGGCCCGTTTGTTTATTATTCTACCAAAGTCCTAGGCCTACTTTTTCTAGGGATGCCTCGGTACTCAGGTTTTCCCCCATTTTAAATAACCCAATACATTTCTAAGTTTAACGATCCTCTTCCCGTAAGATTCTTTCTTTTTTGTTATATGAAACAACTTCAACAAAAATAATTCAAAATTTTTTTGAGGAGAGAGTTTTAGGGAAAGGAAACTGGGGAAAAAAATGTTTTCTTTTTTTAACAATTTTTCTTTTTTTCTTTTTCCTTTTTTTTTTTTTTTTTGGTGAAAGGGAAAATTTTGGGCCCCTT